>OMKZ01018795.1:0-22234 GCA_900302535.1 Neoniphon sammara
TTTTTGAGATAAAATTCTGACATTTTACACAGTGAGCAACCTATCATTCCAGAATGATGCCATTTATTCTGAAGTAGATTGGACTTTTAGTAAGTGAGAAATTACAGTGTAAGTGGACAGTAGCATTTACAGTCAGATATTTTTACGCACTGTCAGCTCAAATTTTGGTAAAATGAAAATCCCTCTAATCGTTCTGTTGGGGATTGCATGAAGATGCTGTTTTGCCATTTTTGCGTAATTTGAAGAAAATTTGTAAGACTAGTTAGGTTTAATTAGTTTTACAGTTGTTGATAAAAGTGCAGTGATGGACTTCATAATTTGGCCTAGGTTGCAGTGTATGAAAGTTCCTCTTGACTTGGGGCTACATTTTGGTGCAAGTTGTGAAGTTGCAGCACACACGGCTGATTTTTAATGATTTTCCAAAGTTTTGAACTTTACACACTTGCTGTACCTCCGGGAAATTTGGTTCGAGACTTCAGTTTATGTGGTTTTGGACTTGACCGGACAGTTGTGCAAAGTTTTCGTGCAATTTTCGTGCACTGGGGGGCCCAGTTCTGGGCCCCCCTTACCCTGGGCCCGGGACAGCAGACCCGTTTGCCCCCCCCCTATCGGCGGGCATGGTTGATTGTATAAAATAAAACTCCATTCATTGTGTTGCTGTTTTTCCATCTGGTAAAAAAAAAATGGTCACGACACAAAAATGATCAAAGCTAAGTGATGTGCACGTTTGTATCAATAACAGTCATCTTTGGGCAAAACTGAATCGTAGGTAACTGGACCTTGTATTTGTCTTAGGAAGACGTTTCGCCTCTTATCCAAGGGGCTTCATCAGTTCATGCGCATCGGTCTTTCTAGTCCACACTAGTCTGACCAAAAAAATACCAGTCATATTTTGAATTTCACTGTTAAAAGTTAAATGCTGTGATAATTTCCCTAATAATTTTTAAACTTTATGTCCAAGAAAGTTCTACATAGTCATAGTACATTGTGTAGAAATGAAAAAAAATCCTAAATTTTCTGGGAGTGGACATGCTGACCCCCTGTCAAATTTGTGTCCCCATCACTTTCCAAATCAAAATTACACCCTTGAGCGTGAGGCTAAGGCAAACCGACGGATCGGCTACAAGCTCGGAACAAAACTCTTTGTAGAACACAGCAAAATACAGATTACCAATGGCACAGGAATAAACACAGTATCAAACAACAGGTGAGTAGCGAGAGGGAACGATGCTACTGCTAGCCACCACATCGAACCCCACCGCACTTCAGGAATCCAGATGTTAAATAGGAGGGCCTCCGGTCCGGTCCAATCCCCAACGGGAACGTCACGGCCGCTCCACCAATCCGCCCTGGAACAGATGATCATGAGCACACAAAGATTGACACATGGAAACGAGAGCTCTCACTCTCAACACAATCTCTAACCCAAGACACATTGGAAATACGGCTGGGGGCCGTAACAATATCTACCTGCTGTGAGTCATGATAACTTGATAGAAAGTGTAAATGGAATGCTTTGTGGACATGCTGGCTATGAGCTAGGCAGGGGGTGTTCTGCCGACCAGCCTGCTGCTAACTTCAGCTGTGTGCAACACTTAGCTGTATGAATAACTGCTTTTCAAGTCAAAGTTTTGTAAAACAGCGGTCTGCTCCTTCTCCCATTACATTCAAAATGTTCACACAGTGGCAGAATCCATAAATCGAGAGAGTGAACAGAGTATGTTTGTCCTTGCTGACTTCTGTAGCCACAGGCTCAGCGCACAGTTGATGCCACTAATCTATAATAAACTCCATAATATATAGTTTCTATTATAGAGCAGTGATCAATGCAGTCACTGTCTCCCTCTAGTGGTCAGAAAAAATGCCACATTTTTTGTTTTATGTATTTACTTGAATGCATTTGTGCTGTTATCCTGCATCCCGTATCCTGTAACATGTGGTATGGATTATCATTTTATTTAGGCCTGTGGTGTTAAATTCTGTTTTTGCAAGGTGTTGAACAAAGGTGTGAAGGGTACTGTATGATGGTGTCTTAAATTGACGTTGCCTCCAGGATGTTTTACTATGCAGGAGGTGTTTGTGTGTTGTGCTTAGAGCATGGCTATCGTTTTACTAGCCTATGTTTTGTGTAAGACCAACAGCTGAGGGTGTGGGCATGTTCTGATGTTGTCATGTGATGTAACCTAGGTCTGGTCTGTTTAGAAGTGTAGCGAAAACCATTGGCTGATTGACTGTGGAGATTTTTTTTGTTGTTGCTTGAGTGACAGTGAATTGTTTTTCTAACTTTGTGGTTGGATTTTCTCTGTATGAAGTGAAATATTACTGACAGTATTAACTGTATGTAGCAGTAGAATGTTTTTTGCAATAAGTAACCCTGCAACTGACCGCGCACATCCATGCGCATTCATGTGACATGTTCAGGGGTACACCAGCAATAGGACTCCCCTGAAAGCCACTGTAATTCGAATTCTGCTAGTACATCAATCCAAAACACAATAAAGAAATCACCTGGAAAGTTTGTGCTGCTCGAAATAACTTGAGCAACATATTCCGCAGGGATGAGTAGAGACGGAGTAACATGGGTAAATACGGGTCGTGCGGGTCTCTATATGGCAGAAAATAATTCATTCGGGGTGGGTGGCGGGCATACACGCAGATTCGGTTGACATCAGAGCCGATCCGCGCATCGCTGGACCCCACACACACCTGTCGGAAATCTGTGCACTCTAGTTAGAGAATGTGGTGGAAATGGATCTTTCAGCTTACTTTTAATTGTGTCTTAATGCATGCATAAATGGAAAATGAGTTTACATTGTTTATACTACATTTTAAATTAACATTTGAATACTGTCCACAATACAAGGTTAAGTCTTTGAAAATGAAATGTCAAATAGCTTTTCCATTTTCATTTTAATATGGTCAGAGAATGCCTCTACAAGTACGTGAAAATGTAAATTGGACTATTCCATTTTCATTTTTACTCAAATATATAGAAGTACACATGTGGAAAATTATGCTATTGTGGGATTACATTTTGATTTTCAGTTTGAATTATTTTAATATAGTCTTCCTTATGCTTCCATACTCTTAGGACTTTACTTCCTGATGTGACCATATGATGGCGTGTGTGTGTGCCAGGTTTTTCTTTAAACTTGAGTAAAACATTATCAGTTCATGTGACTGGAATGATTCATGATTCAAGTCATGCAAAACAGTTCCAGCTGCTCCTTTGTGATTTCCCTTTATAAATCAACATCATACATGTATAATCCTGGAATTTAGCAGGAAAAGAAAATTCAGAGACAACATTAAAGTATAATAAAGTTTAATTAAAGTCAGTTGAGTGTTTATTACTGCTTTTACATAGATACAAAAGAGAAGTGCTTTGATGGAGCAGATTAGGGACTTTGGTACAGGTCTGTTCACTTAGAATTCAATGAACTCAAAATGTAACTTGAACCTGTTGCCTAATCCATTGGACAAAAACAAGTTGATGTAAAATGAAAGCAACAGGTTTTTCAGTATTTAAAACATGAGAAAAAAATCCACTTCCTGAATTGACTGAATAGAAACTGAATTGAATCAAGTTAACCAGGTTTCTGTGTTTATCTCTTCCAGATCCTGAGACTTTTATCAGGCTGTGTTAGCATTGGCATGGTTGCGCCTTGTGGCACACATATAGCACTAACACCACAAGACACAAAAGTTAAGCGCTTGTTTCCAAGCAGCCAACATGTCTATGTCTCTGGGTAAAACATAATACCTCCAATAATCTTCCCCAGGTGATTACTGTAAAACATATGATTCCTTCACTTACATGAATGTGTATATTATGCAGTTGATCCATTTAATGTTAAGTCCCTTTTTACCAACAATTAAATGCTACTCAAGTTTATTTTGATTATAAAGCTTTTTTTTTTTTTTTTGGTCTTTAAATACAAACAAATGGGAAAAAGTAAAAAGTACATCAGTTAAAAACAATCTTATGTATGTGTTTGTCTTTCATATGACAGTTACTAAAATAAAATTGATCACCATAATGAAACCTGAGCAGACCCATTCCCTAACACACGAGGAGCCCATTCCCATTCCAGACCCATTCCCTCACATTAACATGAGGAGTTAGCATGAGGAAGTCAACACAGTACTGTTACTCATATATACTGATACTCCTGATACTCTTTTTGAGTTTATAAACAAAAAGGATTTCCCTTGGATAAACTGCTGTACCAACAATGAGTATAATCAAATAATGCCTTGGGTTATGTCAAAATTAGTCGCAAAAATGAGACGTGCACCTCATCTCACTTACTTTTGAATTTCACAGCTTGAACTGTATGCAGAGACTTAAAAAATCCTTTTGGTTGAAAATTAGACATGCTAGAGCTGTTGTAGCATTGAAGCTCTTATCGGATGCATAATATGAACTAACTCCACAGTCAGTCTAATTAAAAAAAATTTTCAAGCAGTAATAGTTTTAATAGTATTAGTTTGTACATTGAGATAAGTTCATTTCTAGTTCTGGACAGGGTTTTGTGCGCTGCAGCAGAGCATCATCTAATGTATGCATTTCAGAGTCAGTTCTCAGGTGCCCTTTGACCTGACTGTGTATGTCTGTCTGACTGTGTTTTATCAGTCTGTCCTGACAGTGGGGTTCTGCTGTATGCCAGATGGTAGACAATAGCAAATTCAGATTTCCTACAAGGAGAAATTAATTCAAATGGCCCTTCAAGTCTGTAATCCAAGCAACACTCAACATTACTTGTCATATGTTGATTAATCTTCAACATACACTGAAGTTGGATTTTCCCCATTGCATGCCCTTAAATTACTCAAATAGCTGAATGGTAAATGGATAAACATGTAAGTCTGAGATGTAATTTTGCACAAAGGGCTGCTAAAATTAGCTACACACCCAGGTAGGGCTGGGCAATATAACAATATTATTTCGATATCATGATCTGAGATGAGATGTAGTATGGAATTTTGGATACCGTGATATGCATTAGTGTTGTCTTTTCCCAGATTTAAAGGCTGCAATACAGTAAAGTGATGCATTTTTCTAAGGTTATTAGACTGTTCTATCAATTCTGTTACTACTACTCTACCTGCTTGGCCATCACATCCACATTAGTAATGGCTGTTTATGAAAAATCTCATTGTGTAAATATTTTGTGAAATCCCAAGTAATCCCTACAATATTGTCACAATATCGATATTGAGATATTCAGTCAAAAATATTGCGATATTTAATTTTGTCAATATTGCACAGCTCTACACCAAGGATGATGAAATTATGAGGAACAATTTGTAAGCTGGACTGAACACAGGCAGATTCTCCTGCAAGAACTGACACTGAGATCTGGAATGATCATTTTGGGTTACCTGCCATGTACCTGCTATGTTGTTATATTGTTTGAAATGACTCTACAATCCATCTGTCTCCCATCCTTCCTGTCATAAAATAAAAGCTTAAGGGACCAGTCAGACAGGACATGTTAAAATGCAGGCACAGAAAAAGGCAGCCGAACACATTTGTCCTCACTGACAATTATCAAACTCCAGTCACCGGAAGTATCTGAACTCGCAACAGTGTTGTCAAGCTTGGTTCTGTAAACAAAAAATGATGGCCGAAAATTGTTTGCTTTGGCTTAATTGGAAAATGAGGATTTCAAAACAATCAAGTCAGAAACAAATAATTTGGATAAATGATGCCCTTAGATAAAGAAGGGAAAAGAAATTAAGTTACATCAGTTGGAACAAGGACTATGTTTAGATAACTCAGGCGACGCAAAATGTATTTTCATATGGAGTGGACACAGTTTGGCCTTCGTAGACCAACTATCATGAAAGTGACCACCAATTACCACGAACAAATAACTTTTACATGGAAGCCTATTATATATCACCGATCTAGTCCTCTATTTCAACCGCAGCTAATTAATGTAGCCTAGATTATGCCACATTATGCTTATCTTTTTTGCTCGTCATTTGTTTCTTCATAAATGTTAACACACAAATATGTCCATGAAGTAGGCCTATATTCATCCTTATTATGCATTTACGGTTGGGCTGCTTTTTACATTTTATATCTTTGGAAACATGGAAAGCAACTTTGCCATGGTTTTCATAAACCAAAGGAAAGAAAGAAGAAAAGAAAAATAAAACAATTAATACTTCAACACGCTGAGCATTTCTCTGCACAGAGTTCAGCAAATTCCAACTGTGGATGCTCAGGTCATTTCTGTAAAAAGGCGAGGCGCTCCAGGCATCTAAAACACAAGTTACCCAGGGTGCATAAGCAGCGCACAAAACACTTACAGCCTATATTAAATAATTGAAAAATTATGCCGCTCACTGCCAAAACCTATCTAACTCTGGCAGTTAAGTCTGACCAAAACCTTGCTAATGGCGTCAGTACAAAAGATATTTGCAGTGCCCGGTGTGACTCTCCCACACAGATCTATCAGGGCAATAGATTCTCCAAAAAAGTAACTCTAAAAACACCAAAAGCATTTTGATGCTCAGTCTTCTCTATGTTGAAGTAGTTGACAAGATGTTGGTCAGAGTCAGTCAGTATGACAGAAATTTATGAGAAAAATATATGGAATGATTAGAATAACAGATATATTATTATTATCTACCTACCTAAAAAAAAATAAAGTGCCTTCCTGGTTGCTTTGTTTTTGTGTTTCCATGACAACATTATAAAAAAGTGCAGAGGCAGACATAAGTTCAACTGTCATAAGTTCAAAAAATGACTATCGTTTCTGTCCAGTTGAGCCATTACAGCAGCGATGCAGTGGGTTCGGGGGAGTAGGGAGTTAATTCACCCTGGCTGCATCATCAGAGCTGAAGTCTGAATCCTGATAACCCACAAACCCACCTGGACAGACACACACAGAAAACAAGCACATGCAGACAGAAAGCAGTCAGGCAGTGAAGTGCAAAACAGCAAATGTAACACATTATTATTGCTGTAGTTATACAACTCACGTGCTCTGATCCTGATTGGCCAGATGAGGATGGTGCAGAGGGCCAATGCTGCTGCAACGGCCATGCCTCCTGTCACAATGACCATGATGTAATGGTAGAACCACACACAGGCTGGACAGCACACTGTAGTACTACAGACAGAGAGAGCAATGATTATTCCTGTCTACCTACTTTTTACTTGTGTCTATATAAGGTTTTTATTTAAAGACCCACTCTGCTTAAAATTGTGTTTTTCTGTTTTTAATGTGTTTTGCCAGATAATCCGCTACTATACTGGTGTATTTTACATGCTCCGCTTGTCATAGCGCATTGTTTTTGCTTCAGGCCGGTCAAAATTCTACTTCCTTGTTGGACGCACAGAAATCAGGATCAACGCAGGGCACGTAAGTTTACCGGTCTGTTACATCAGTGGTGGTGGTAACCAATCATAGCCTCAGTATCTCACTATCTATTTGCATAATTAGCTAATGCAGTTTAACTTGGCAAAGTTCACTAGCTGCATTTCTCCAGAGACTTTCTATGGTTTTCAAAGTATTTCTTCCTAATGGAGCATTTGGGTGTTTATCTTTACAAGGTAGGTAAGGTTAAGGGGGCTGTTATACTTTGCGTGTCCGTGAGGGTCCGCGTGACATAAATTTTGTCACCGACTGACGTCAGCAGATGCCCCCGTGGACAGGTATAGCAGACGTCTGCTGTGCAGCCAGGTTTTTGTGACCACGTGGACTGTACGCTCCTGTACGCTCGCCACTGTGCATGCTCCAGGAGGTCCGCCTGTACTCACATTTCATCTCTGAAGAATAGAGACAATCCAATGTGTGCAAATTCATGGAGAGAAATCGCCCCGGCAGTGCGAAGAGACGTGGGAGCATGCAGGTAAAAGTAGGGGTGGGAATCAAGAACCGTTTCTTATTTAGAACCGGCTCCCAGTGGCTCAATTCGGAATCGTTTGCCTGCTTACCTAACGATTCCACTTATCGATCCCGCTCCATTGCAAATGCGTGATGACATCCCACGCATGCTGCGTAGTTTGGTTCAGAACGCAGTCAACATGTCATCGAGGCAGAAGCGCTCTAAAGTATGGCTATATACACAAAAAGATAACACCAGGGCCACTTGCAACACTTGCAAAGCTTCAGTATCGTCAAAGGGGGGAAGTACTTCCAATATGCATAAACATTTGTCCACGCAGCATGCAATTACTTTGCAGGAATGTCACGTGTTTGATACACTACGTACCAACATTAATGTATCTCAACCAAGCAACCGCAGCAGCAGCGGAGCTAACATTGGCGCCCCATCTGTTTTTAATGTCGAAGTTAACGTTAAACTCCTCCAGGCCCTGGCTATTGCGTTAACGTTAGCACAATTTCATTGTGTAAACCTGCTTTCACTATATGAATAAAATCCATTTCCATCAATTAAATTTAGATGATGACAATGACTGCCAGAGTCAGGCTGGCTCAGAGGCTAGATCGGGTACCAGTTGCTCTCGCGCACCTCTAGCTAATCCTTTCACCGAGTAAAATGGCCGAGGCGAGGATAAACGAATGTCACTGAGCAGTGACCAGGTTTCTGGTGAAAGGTTTACACCCTTTTGCCACACTAGATGTCCCTGATAGATGTCCCTGATTTTCGGTAGGTTAAATTGATGTATTTTGTCTGGCATGTCTGTTCAAATGAAAATCAGAAATGTCAAAGTTGCATATTGTTATTTTAACCACTATAGCTCTGTTTCATTTATTCCCACTATATTTTCTGTAGGGAGATGATTAAGACTCTCAACCCAAAATACAATGTCCCAAACAGAGACAGTTTAACAAACCATCTGATCCCTGTTTGGTATGGGGTTAAAAAGAACATTCTGATCTCAGACCTGAAACATGTCACAAGGGCCGCCATCACAGCTGATGGATGGACAAGCTTTAGTCAAGACCATTACCTCACCGTAACATTGCACTTTGTCAGGGAAGGTCAGAATAAAGAAAAAGTCCTCAAAACAAATCACAGACAGAGACAGCTGTGGAAAAGGAGATCGAGGGGATCCTGGATGAGTTTGGAGTTAAAGAGAAGGTGGTGGCAGCCACTGTCGGTAATGCAGCAAACATGGACGTAGCTGTGAAAAAGCTAAACATCATCAAGTTTCCATGTTTTGCACACACACTTAACCTTGGAGTTCAGAAGCTGTGCAACTGTACCACAATTTCCAACTGGGTGGCAAGGATTCTTTCTGTGATTGTATGGATGGAGCGATCACACATGGCAAAAGTAGTCCTCAAGGAGAAGCAACAACTCCTTGGTAAGAAGACATTTTACATACAAATTTTAATATGTAAATGAACAGATTAGGATCAATTTAAAATGATAAATTAATGGTAATATAACATTGTTTATTGTAATTTCATGTCTGTGTGTGTGCATTTGCCTTTAAGGGCTGCCTAAGCACATGCTCCTCTTAGATGTGAAGATGAGATGGAACTCTGTTTTTGATGGAGAGAATCTGTGAGCAATTTTCTGCCATCCAAGATGCAGCTTTAGACCCACAGCTAAGAAAGCCCATGGAGAAGGACATGTAAATAATTTTAGAAAAAAAATTGAAATGACTTATATAAAACTTGGTTGACAGAAGCCATTAAAAGGCTTGTTGTTGTTGTTTATGCAAAATATATTTTTTGTTTTGTTTATATTGCAGACTATCCAGAATGGGCAATGAGGACCTGAGGAAAGCAGAAGAGTTTGTGCTGCTGATGCAGAAGCATTACATGTCCATCCTTGCAGTCTCCAGCAAAAAAAGTCTGACCTTTGGCGAGATACTGCCCATCCTTCGGAAGTTGTGCAAACATTACACAGTGCAGGCAGACAACTCTGCATTCACCGGGAGCATCAAGGAGAACATTTTGAATGATCTTTCCAAACGTTACCAGGTACAGTGACATTTATGAATTAATTATTATATGACAATTACAGAGACAACTAGAAACTGCAAGCAGTTGTAAACGGGCCCTTGCCTTCCCACGCCCCGCCTCAAAGGGGCAATTCGCCACGTACACACGTGTCGGCACATGCTGCACTCGCAGGGCCTGCAGTTGCATGGCCTGCACCGCAGTCACTTAGAAGCCTCCCGGGGTTTTATTGATCATTGTATGATGGCGTGAAATCACAACGCCTGTGTCACCCACCAACTATATATCATGTTGCAGTGTATGGAGTTATCATGAGTTGTTGGTACTTGGCGAGGAATCAAAAGTCATCAGAAGAAATACATAAGATAGATAAGATAAGATATTCTTTTATTGTCCCACAACAGGGAAATTCACATCGTTACAGCAGCCAAAGTGGACAATGGAAGAAAAAAGCAATATAGATATATAAAGATAAGAGAAGAGTAGATTCATGTGAATTGGATAATGTTTGGCATGACGTCAACTTCCTTTGTCCAGTAGGTGGCGCTATGGACATCACATAGTAGGAGTGACCTCCTAAATAACTGTAGATTTCCAAAGAGAACACATGCTGTAAATTTCATGCGAATCGGATAATGTTTGTCATATGAGGTCAACTTCCTGTGTCCAGTAGGTGGCACGATGGATATCACACACTATTGTTACATAGACGCATTCAGGGTGGGACCCTGTTCACGCATGATCAATTTGGTGTGGGTCAGTCATTGTCTTTAGGAGTTGTAAGGATTTACTTCTGTGCGGCGAAGCATCGAAATTCGCCGTGTCGCCACGGCAACAGGGAATAAGCAAGGGAAAAATCCCAAATAACTTTTAATCTGCCATGTCTTAAGATGATTCTGTACAAGTTTGAAGTCCGTGGCATAAAAGTTCGTTCAAATATGATGCTTGCAAATGGCAAAGAATCGGTCATGTGATTCCAAATGGCGGACTTCCTGTTGGAGTTAGAGTATCGCTCCAAGAGGATTGTTTGTGCGTCTTGACATGATATATATGCCACAGAAGTTTCGTTCATGTCGGACAATCGGTGTGGCGGGGCTCGCTGTTTGAAATTTTCTAGGGGGCACCACAGAGCCATTAGGCCACGCCCACTAATGCAAATGATAGAATAGTGTTCAGGGCAGGACCATGTACATGCTTGATCATTTTGGTGTCGATCAGACAATATCCATAGGAGTTATAACGATTTTATGCTGTTTTGGCGAGTCGCCGAAATTCGCCAAAATTCGTTGCGTCGCCACGGCAACAGGAAGTAACCGAGGCAAAATCCCCAAATAACTTTTAATCTGACATGTCTTAAGTTGATCCAAGTTGAAGTAACCGAGGCATTAGGCGATGTTTACTTGCTTTTCACGTGCTTTTCAGATGCACATGTGGGTGTATAATGTTGCTTCCCCTCCAGCAGAGACAACATGAAAGAGCACCCTCCTCCTCAGCTACCAAAATCAGTTGTTGTGGAATGGTGTATTTATTTACAATGAAACTTAAAATGTGGATCAGGCAAAAGGGCCGATTTAAAAAAATAAATAAATAAATAAATAAATATAAATAATTAAAAAAGATTCACCATATATCAAATAATGTTATGCAGATAGATAAATCTGATGTGTTGATGTTTAATTAATTATTTATTATTATTGTTGTTGTTATTTTTTTATTTGGGTTTTTTTTTTTATTACATCCATTGCATGTACCAGGCATCAGGGACTACATGGACACCACATGGACACCATCCTAACCCTAAACCTCACCGACCCTTCATTTCCCAAGTCAGACAGCTCCCAAATCTCAGTACCAGTCATCAGAGGCTGGTACTGGGTTTCATTTTCATGCACATGGACATAATATATTTGTCATAAGTTCCATTCATGCACATGTACGCAGGTACTATATACACAATATACATATACTTGATACATATTCATATACATTATGCACATGTACATATTATACTACTGTATATTTCTTTGGGTCATAATTTATTATATGGCTTCTAATTTTCCTTTATTGGCTTCTTATTTATTATTTTGCAAGTGATAAGATTGTAATTTTGTAGTTGCTGCTGCTGTGTCACCCTGAGTTTCTTCTTCAGGTGATCAGTAAAGACAACTCTAATTCTAACTGTAATGCTATTACTTGGGGGGATGATACCCCCATCTCAACATTGCTTGGTGGCCACTGTAGTTCCGTTGGTAACCACTTGGTGGAGCCAGTAGGTGAGAGTGTACCTTCCTGCCCCTCAGCCCCATTTGTCTGTCTGCAGGTTTCTCTGTCTGCACATCTCCCCATGACGAAACATGACAGAGGGGCTTGTCTCCAACACCAGTGGCGACAGGATGCTCACAGAAGTGGAGACAAACTCCTGAGTGAAGGGCCCAGCGTGGTCCAGGGAGCAGTGATTCATTTAATTCCATTCCTTTGAACTGAAAAATAAACCTTACAGCAATTCTGAAGATGTCTTATTTACACAATGTATCATGTGTATTTGAAATAGATGTCTTGGTTTATTTTTTTCACTTTGACGGAGCTAGGGTAATGACTCCTGTAGACTTCAAGTCTTTATGCTAAGCTAAAACGAAATGCTACCCATTGGAACCAAACCAGTGGATGTACAGAGGTGAAAACATTGGAGTATTCCTTTAAGCCAGTTTAGCACTGAAAATGACTTGACTGGTTTCAACTTCAGAAAACCCTTGCCACAACCCATGTTACTACATGCTACAGCTCATAGTGAACTGGCTGGAGATGAAGTACAGAATCAAGCTGCTCATTTGTCACTGCCAACGAATCAAGGCTGCTTCAGCCCGTCAGAGTGGATTTGCAAGGATCAATGGGACAAACAATCATAGACAATAAAGGAAGAATGTCAGAACTATGGTGTCACCTATTGGATATCCTTTAAATGATGCAGAAGGAGAGAGAAGAGCTTCCATGGGAGAATATACAGCGTGTGCAGGACGTAACCCTAAGCTCTAAAGTATGTAAGTAATTTGTGCTGCAGTGTGCATTATTGGGTAGTGCATTCAGTGGAGACTATTCTGAAAACAATTCAGAAATGATTCTCCGTAAACTACTGACAACTCTTGCCTGGTTTTGCAAATTTGTCATTTACCCTGTAAAATGTAGGAGACACATTACAAAAAGGATTAGTATTTTTGGATCCATTAATACACAAGGTCAAGGTGAACTTAAGGCGTGTGCATGTACCTCTGTGAGCTGTAGCCTGGTAGTTTGAATATTTGTAACTGAACACATTAACTTCTTAAAAAAGCAGAGCCCACTCTTGCGTATGTGCTTTTAGAGTGGGTGATGTCATAATCCACTCTGAGATGGCCTCATTGGATCCCTTTGTATTTTCTGAAACTGCATTAAACTTTAACTTTCTCAAAAAGTAAAAAGCTGTTTTTCACCAGTAAACTACCACTTGTGCTGACCCACTTAAAGTTTTAATGAGTTTCTAGCCCCAAGTATGAAGAAGTATAAAGACTTCAAAAACAGCTGGGCTTGCGTGTTCTTCTCACAGTTGAAAAAAGTTAAATGTTTTTAAAAAGTATAAAAGATATAAAAAAGTTGAAATGTACAAAAAATGTTAAAAATAATCTGAACATTTGAAAAGTTTAATGGAGTTTCTACAAGAAAGTAAGAAAGTAGAAAATGTTTGAAAAATGCTGAAAATGGCTGGATTTTATTTTTTAAAAATTAATTAAAAAATATGAATAATATCAAAAATCTGTTCAGAAGCAACTTAAGTCAGAACAAGCTGAATATTTTTAAGTTTGAACAGTGTCGATAGCTCAAACGGAGGTCAAAAATTTGGGGGAAGAAGTAGAAGTAATAGAATAAAGAAGTACAGTTTGTATGTAAAAGTATAAATTGTGCTGCTTTGCTGAAGCTGAAGCAAGCACAATAATGATATCAAAGTATTCAGTCAAAAATACTGATATTTGGTCCATATCACCATATCATCCAGTCCTAACTATACCTTTCCCTGGTCATAATGTAACCAGGGAATGTGCTTTAACAGCAAGTGTTAAATAGCGCTACATTCCATCAGCAATCACTGATGCAGACTGTTTGGTCAGTAACATGGGTCTGCCAGCGCCTCCAATCTGCAGTAAACAAAGTAAAATTTCTGGTATCCTGTTCCCACTTTATCCAATCAGGAGAGAGAACTCCACAAAGAGGCCGTCCTTTGTGCGCATTCACGATCAGAGGTACATTCAATCTGAAAACACTGTGCAACGTTTTGCTGCGGTTTTCAGGTTGAACGACATGTTTCCTCAAAATGATCTTCAGTGTGCAACGGGCGTACATTTTCTATCGTTTGGTGGTTGTGTATGGCATGCAGCCATATAAAAAGCCTGACTATATAGGTGCAATGCTTGCCTAAAAAAACAGGATGTTCAACGCACCGTTGTTTCCATTTAAATAAACGTTTTGCTACGTTTTATCAGGGCTGAACGTGACCCAGGCAGCAGAATTTCAGTCAACTGACTGCCGAAGCTACCGATTCCAGCACTCCCGGGAATGGCTTACATAACCAAATACACTACGTAATTTAAGACGTCTGAAGAAAAGTAAGATTGTATGGTGCTGTGGTGAAGACCAGTGCGTGTTCATGTGATGATGTGAGGCAAAGGGCAGGGAGTGCTAACTGCAAGAGCGGACTGGAAGTTAGCCAAAATGCCAATATCACTTACTGCTGCTTTAAACAAAACCACACAAACAACTGATAGTTCATTTAAACACAGCTCTGACTGTAGTGGAACCTAAAATTTTCTACAGAAATAAAACTATACAAAGAGCACATTGCTGATATCTTTTATTGAGGAAAATTAAAGGGGAAGGGGTTTGGGGGAATTTGATGGTGGGCTTGGGGGGCAGTCAGTGTTCTCCTCTTGAACAAACGGAGGAACTTGTTCAAATCCTTACGGCAAGCAACTCTATCTTCTCCTTTTTCCATTTCTCCTCCTTCTTGGTCAGGACCAGGGCACTGAAGGCTCTTCTCAGCATGTGTCACTTCCTGGAGTTTTTCTCCAGGAACTCAGTCTTCTCCCTCTCTAGGTCAGAGATCTTGGCCATCATGCTACCCTCTCTCTTGGCCCACTCTTGTTATTTATCTTCCAGGGCCTGCAGACTCTGTTTTGGCCATGATGAGGCAGGTCTTCTCCTCCTGACACTGAAACAGCTGGTTGTTGAGCTACTTTTTGGTATCTTTGAGGGTGTCCATCAGCTTGTTCTCCAATCCTATGAAAATGAAATTGTATCCTATCTATCGTGTTTATTTTTTGCTGTGGAATGTGTAGAGTAATACATCCATTCATTTAGAACGCTGTCACTTTAATTGTATTTAAGAAATTATTATCTTGTTTGGATGATCTGGCTGGATTATTATTTGTTTAAGTTAATTGCAGGGAACAAGATCGGCTGGTGGGTGAGCTAGACTGGCTTTTAACAAGAGAGAGAGTGGCACACTGCACTGTCAATTTATAAGTTTGTCTCAAGACAAACGGTCTATGCTTTCAAGATAATATAGAGACAGCCAAGTCTGTTGTGACTGATCCAGACTTCACATGATACTAGCCTAATAAATGTTGTCTTCTACTTTAATAGAAAGAGGAACATTTTTTTTTTACATAAAAGTTCAAAAAATATGTTCTCCCAGTCATTTAGGATGGACCAGTTGTACAAGTGGGGGGGCCTAGGCCCTCTAGGCCCACCCACAATGCCTGGCAGTTACCTTATGCAGGGTTGCCAACTTTTATCAGCTGGCTGCAGTGAGATTTTCATGGCATGGGCTGCAACATTTGCACTTGCATGTCTTATAAGTTATTATTTATTTAGAGAAAGCATTCACAAATAACTACTTATTGGCTCTAATTGTCTGTCACCTGAAATATGTAAACATTAGCTCCTCCCCTTTCATCCCCATTTTATATGGCATAAATTACCTCCTGTCTACAATTAAAATATATTGCCTATAAGCTGCTGAAAATTACAACACCTACGCCATAGTGCTTATTTAACAGTTTTACACAATTTTAGCCAAAATTATCTCATCATATATGGAAATAATATTGTGTGCCAGCCAATTTGTTTTGTGCAATAAAGCATACTGACTTTGTTCACCCTGAATTTTACTATATTTCAAAAGTTAGAAGTTAATAAAGCAAATTTCCTGCTATCGTGTGTTTTTAACCAACAAACCTACTCTGCCTATCAAAAACTGAGCATATTTTGCTAAATTAACAGTTTGCTAGTGTTATCTTTTGATATAGACTTGAAGAACTATGAAACTTTACTTCCCTGTTCACTTGCTTTATTTTCCAGTGGCAAGTCCAGTGGAAATGGATGGTTAATAGGGAAATATGCTAGTCTTTGCATACACTTTTTGGTGAATGGGGGCTCACTAATATGGTGGTGCATGGCTGCTGACCTCATGCTGAAGCTCCCCTACTAAAACGCCAAAGTTAAGTTGAGGTTGAACAAATAATTTATCACTTAATGCCTATAGTTCATCTGCTCATCCGCCCCACTCATCAAACAATCAGGGAAGTGTCAGAAAGAGAGTGGAGCCTATACTTCTCCTCTTATATCCTTTTACACCATACTCTTGACCAGGGACATGAGACAACTTTCTCAAAAGAGGATTTCCAAAGGCAAGGAGTTCCTCAACTCAGCTTGTGTCATGAACAAAGACGAAGATGAAAACTGAATGTTTGAAACACGCTCCAACCAATTTGTGTGTTTTACTGTAATAATAAAATACATAATACAATTTAACTTAATGTATAACTCTCTGTCACCCATGGCTTCTTATTAGGGTAGATTTAGAGGATTTTTTTTGGATGCTACTACACACCCTCCACAGAAAATTTATAGACAGATACTGTGTCAGTCAGTTCTTGTGTGTCTGCAATGGAGTCCTCAAAAACACTCACATAGTGTGCAATCAAAACAGCCCTGCAGTTTTTCCATTTGATCCCAAATCTGTACCAAATCTGTTTGTATGTGGGTCTGAGAAGGACTGAGTTACGATCAGATCCAGCCATAGGTGCTAGAACAAGGGGGGAACAGGCTTTAGGGATGTTACCATAGCATATATCTAATATTTTACTTTTCCTTGTGGGACATGTGACATATTGAGTATTTGTGAAAAATTCCCTTTGGGAGTATTAGGCTCATATATTCATATCTACCTACAAGCATCTCTAACTTATCTTAATATATTGTATTATATTTTTTGATAATAACAATGTCATGATATAAATGATTTGTCCTCTCATGCTTCTCTGAGAATCTGCATTGACATCTTGCATTGATGACTGTGATGTTTGTGGTGCCTTAACCCTGCAGTAACTGACTTCTGTCCACTAGATGGTGTAGATCAATTAAATCAATTAACCAGACGATTAAATTTGAAACATAAATTTGAACTGTGGTCATACTGGACAGCTCCTGTGTTTGAATGCATGGACGTGAGCACTGAGCAAAGTATTACTGGAAAAATATTACAACGCACTGCACTGGCACACACAATAAGCATACTGTACAGAAATAAAGAAATTCCACATGGAGATTTGCACTAGATCTTGATTTAAAAGATTTGACTGCAATTAAATGTTGCATTAATATGTACTGCATTTTTTACATTCTAGTGGTTTATCAAGCAAAATATTCACACCTTAAAGTCTTGGTCCACCTTAGCTGACAGCAGACTGGGAGCAGTGTGGCTGGTCAAGGCATGGCCCCAGCTGGCCCATCAGGCAGCAGGAAAGGGGAGGGTGTCCAGGCATTGGCCCTCTGTTCACATGAATATCAATCATGCCTCCCAGGCTGAATGCCCTCCCCTCTGACACAACCAGGGCTGTGATTGGCTCATAGGAGACCAACCTGCCAGCACCCGGTGAAAGCTACTGCATCAATGTCCATTCACTGAGAACAATGATGCTGAATAACTAATGTTTGCTTTCCAGGGTGAGGTGTCATCTTCTCACTATCCTTAGAGTGGCTTTGGATGTGACTGGCAGCCTTCCATGGGCCAAATGCCGGGCCAGGGAATTTAAAGAACAGTAATGTTTTGAAATATAGGACACCGGTTTTAGTTTAATCACCAAAGAAGATAGATAAGAGCAACATAGAAAATAGGACATCTTCTCCTCTGGAATACTTTTTGCATTTGTTTGATTTTTGAAGAGTCTAAGGGAAAGAAGCTTTGGGACCAAGGAGAGTGGATTCTAAAAGACCAAAATGAAACCAAGAATTCTACTCACCTTCTTGGTGGCTTTCATCTGTTTGAGTAAGTATGGCGTATAATATCTTGAAATCAGTGGGTTGATACAGCTGTTGAAAAGTGTAAGCTGAGAGGATAAGTGTACCATGTCCAGGGAGCACTAGATCCTGCAGGTCCTGCTAGTTTGAACTTTCACTGTACTGCAACTCAAACCTTTGGCACACAAGTGATGAATTGTTCAGTTTAGTAGTCTCTGAGCTATGTTTTATATTAATGTAATTTGCTGTGTGTTATGTCTTGATACAAACAGAAGTTCATTGTTCATTGTTCTCCAGTTGAACTTTGGATCAGATAAATGTCATGTTTTGCTGCTGATATTGCATGTAGGCATGCCTGATTCTCAGTGCTGTGCTAGCCCATAATGTAACTTACAGTCCAATTAAAGCTGATTTGTTTAAACTATTGAACACAGTTGTGATATTGGCCTTGAGGCCCTGATGCAAATTCACTGTCAGTGTGTCACTTTCTCCCCTATGAAGCAGTGAAAGCAGTAAGCTATTAAATGGACATTTCCTCTGTGTGTGTGTGTGTGTGTGTGTGTGTGTGTGTGTGTGTGTGTGTGAGAGAGAGAGAGAGAGAGAGCGAGAGAGAGAGAGTGTACAAAGCTGAAATTTGACTGATCTGATTATTTAATGCATTGGGGTACTAGTTTTATTCTGGACCTCATATAGGCCCTACAGACATATTTCCTCTTTTCCTATAGTTAATATTCATTAATGTCCATCTTTTATTTCTACTCTCTCAAATTTGGAAGACTCAAGGTCAACATAAATTTTTCTTTAAGTTGTTTCCAAGCATAATCTCCAAATGTAAATCTTCAAAAGTTTGTTCTGAGTTTAAAGGGGGAATTACTTTTTATTTAAAGGAAAAATTTTAAACATGCACAATATTTTGCATGAGAAAGGGAAGAGTCCAGACAGTGTGGGAGAGTCTTCATCTTCAGACCAGAGTGTTGGGGATAGCAACCTCCCACCTTTCTGGGGTAGGGGGAGGCTCTGGGTCATCCTGGTCGGCAGAGCAGTTGATCGAGGGGGAGCCAGAAAAAAATAGGGACACAATAGTGCCCCCACTAGCCTCCACCCCACCCTTCAGTGACCTGACCCTCACACCCTCATCTCCATAACACTACCCCTCGCTCCTGAGTCTGGCCTCAAATTGAGACCTTATTAAACATGTGTGTGTGTGTGTGTGTGTGTGTGTTTGTGTGTGTGTGTGTGTGTGTACACGTGCAGGGTAATCTCCCTACAGCTGCCCATGACCTTGTCCTGGGCAACCCCCCGCTGCAGGCCTGCTTGCTTTTTCTCTCTCTCTAACTCACACACACACGCACGCACGCACACGACCCCCCACCCCCAGTTTAATCCATAGTGGGACACAAAGGACCTGTGGTGGCTGGTGGTTCCTCTAGTGTGGCAGAATAGAGGCTAATATCTCTATCTCTGGAGGGTTTATGTTCACGCTGAGGAGATTTGAAACTTCTGAGTGGACAACCATAGGACTTCCTGTCAGAACTCAGATACAACGAAATCCAGCAACCAACCGATACAGGAGATGTTGGATACTGAGGATGTGAGGCTTTCAAAAGTACTGTGTTAAATTAACTGGCAGAGCCAAGCTATATGTGTGAACATGCCGCTCATACTGCCACCTTATACATAAGCCTTTGTCTTAAAGGCTTATGGCAACTTTTTGGGCAAAATACCCTTTTTCTGACTTACCCAGGCCGAGACAAGATGTTCAATACCATTTTCACCTCTGTACATCCACTGTGTTCCTATGGGTAGCATTTCTTGTTAGCTTAGCATAAAGATTGAGGTCTACAGGAATCAGTAGCCTAGCTCCGTCAAAGTGAAAAGATAAACCTTGCAGCAACTCCGACGCTATCTTCTTTACACAGTGTATCATGTGTATTTGAAATACATGTCTTGGGGAAAAAAGAGTAATTTTGGGAGAAGTTAGATGGTAAGAACTTTCATTGTCTTATTACTTGTACTTTGTGCAATGACCGTGAAGTTGAATCTAATCTAACTATAACTGTTGAACACATATGTTCAGCGCTTGTAGTTCCTACTATCTATAGTTCCTACTGTCTAACTCCTAAAATGACTCCTGTAGACTTCAAGTCTTTATGCTAAGCTAACATAAAATGCTACCCATTGGAACTGAAGCAGTGGATGTATTCCTTTAAACGTAAATCCATGTCCTAACGACTAGCTAGTCCATGAAGAAGTGAGGACTGGCCAAAATGTCTTCAGTTTGAAGCTCTGAAACACTTAAACTAGTTCTCACTAGGATAGAAAAAGATAATACACACACAAACACACAGCAGTGACCAGATATTGACAGCTTGTCTGTTGACCATGATGGTTCTCACAACAATATCTCAAGAGTGCTTTAGGCTGTTACTCTACTTGTTAGTTTTTATTACAAAAGATATGGTTGATACTGTCAATAAACACCTTCTGTCATGAACATCTTCCACACCAGCAGTCGATAGCACATCCATCAAGCACCACCATTGACCATCAGTCTTAGCATGGGAGTTTATCAATATACCTGGTTATTTAATCCCCCCGGTAGGCTGCTCCCTGATCAAATATTGCTGTCAAACATCCTTTCTTTTAATTAAAGCTGCAACAGATCCTACTGTCACATGTGTATACACAAGTAATCTGTACAAGCAAGTTTAAGTCTCAAATATGCTTGAAGGATCACTAAGCAATTTTTAGAACATAAAAATTCCATATTCCCATATGAACATCTCATAAGAGACAAAGAGTTTGTTTACATGCACTTTAGTAATTGGGTTATTAACCCTCATGCTGCAGTTAAACAATTTCTAAACTGACATGTAAATGATGGCAGGTTCATAGCATCACTTAGCTGATTGAGTACACAATCTCTCTACTACAGCTGTGTTTTTTCATTATGTCTTGTGGGGGCCAAGTGGACTGCAAGACTTTTTGTTTTTAATGAGATTCCCCCAATAAGAGTTGCTGTGCCCCTTCTGTAAGCTGACACCCCAGTCATTAAAACTGCTGGTCAAACAGGGGGCCTCTTCTCCATCATCCTCAATATTATTGCTTATTGATCTGCATGGCTAGTCGGGACCTTATTTGTGGCCAAGCCCTTTAAAACCGATGCTCAGAAACAAGCCCCATCAAATGCCCCATCTCCAAATGCAGATGGGGCATTTGGGACCCATGTCCCATGTTTCCAAAATGATCAATGCATTGATCAGTGCATTTGTGTCAATTAATACACACCACTCACATATTAGAAAGCTACTGTGTTGCCAGATTTGTGAGATTGTTTAAGAGGTGTCAGACTTTAAGAAATGCCAGCTGCCTTGGAAGTTAGACAACTACATGGAGATACAATTGAGGTATAATATTGTGGCAACATGCCTGATTCCCTCTGTTCTTCTCTTTCTGAAACACTAGGTGCTTAGACTTTGATTTTGGTGTATGACTCCAAATAATGACAATCAATGGTTTAAACAAAAAACCAAGCCAGCTCCACTAGCAGCCACAACAATAGAATGTTTAGGTTGCGCAGCAGAAGGAACGTGCTACCTCAGAGCAGGGAGGAGAATTTAACTCCCATTAGGTAGACAAAGGAGGAAGCCCAGAGGCAATGGGCTTCACGCCTGCCCAGCCATTCCCATTTTCCAGCCTAGCCCTTAACTGCGAAGTCAGGCCATTGTTTAGAATGTGCCTCCTTTTTCTGTAGTGGATATAATTAGGGAATGAGGATGGAGGCAAAGAGAAAGAAGGGACAGCAGAACCACCACAACTGACAACCAAACTATTTAGAAAGTAATGTTTTGTACCTAATGTTTATATGCCTTTTACCCAACTGTGCAACTGTGCAGTCCATTCATAATATATATATATATATATATATACACACACACACACACACACACACACACACACACACACACACATATATATATATATATATATATATATAGGGTGTGTGTGTG
>OMKZ01018796.1:0-15240 GCA_900302535.1 Neoniphon sammara
TCTGAATGAAACACACAACTTTATGAAAAAATTGCTGCTTTTTTGTGTGTAATAGTTTTGAAATTTCATTATGTGTAATCATTAAGTAAATTAATGCAAATATTAAGTAACAAGTGTTCAACTTTTAAAACTAGTTTCAAACACTGAAAACAAAATTTTGATATTTCAAAACATAGCTTTAAGCTTTCGGATTGAGGCATTTATCTAACTCCACAGGTAAGAAGCATTCACATTTTCAGTGCACTTAAGCAACTAGATGAATGGCTAAATCAGTAGACCCACATTAGAAGTTGAAACTTGTGTGAAACACAAAAAGGCAAAGACTTAAACTCATAAAAATGTTTGCCAGCAAAAACTGTTCATTTTCAGCCCAAAGAGAAATAGAGACTATACCAGTGTAGTCTCAAGAGGTCAATGCCAGCCTTTGAACAAGTTGTCAATTGCAGCACTAGAATGAATAACATCCTGGGTAAGTGTTACATAAATATTGAAAGCTCTTATGCCCCCAGTATCCAACTATATCCATCCCAGTCAAGACCAAGCTGATGAGCAGCAGACCATGGAGAAGACTGTCAGGGTGTGGTCAGAGGAGGGCAAAGTGACACTGAAGGCTGCAGCTACCTCTACACAGATTATGAAGTCTTCCATGTAAAGGAGAGCATTGACTACATAATCACACTTAGCACTAACTGCATAAATGAAAGGAATAATACCCACAAAGAACATGAATGAGTATCCAAAGTCCTATGTAAAAAGAAACATCATAAAGGCCCTGAAGGCAAAGAAAACTGCATTCACACACAAGGACAAGAGGTGATAAGGGTTCAGAAACAACTGAACAGCATGTTATGGGAGGGCTAGCAGGCATACATGGAAAAGCTGGGGGGCGCCTTTACATCATCCAATCCAAAACTAGCCTGGCAAACTATGATGAACATGGTTGGTAGGGCAGCATCACGATAATCCCTTCACATGGAGGAAGACCGCACCTTTGCGAACAAACTGAATGCTTTTTATAAGAGGTTTGATACAGACATTCACTCACATGACACAGCAACACTCTCACGTGATCTAGCATCTAGACCAGCCAACGACCTTCACCAGAGCCGTTTTCTTTGACTTCTCTTCAGCTTTCAACACTATTAAACCACACGTATCACCAGGCAAAATGCAACAGCAAGACATAAATCCACACATCATTCACTGTTTGCCATTAATTCCTATCAAACCGAAGTCAGCTTGTGAAGGTCTACAACACCCTCTCCTCCTCTGTGACCTCCAACATAGGATCACCATAGATCACCAGTTCATCATGTACACAAACAACTGCACGACTTCAAGTATTTTATCATTATTTTTTTTCAGATGACACTGTCCTGGTGGCACTAAGGACTGGCAACAGTGGCACCCCATCATACTTGGAGAGTGTGAACAATCTGGTGAAGTGGTGTGACAGGAACTCACTGGTCCTGAGCATGACAAAGACAGATGGAGTGATTTTTGACCCAACGTCTATTGCTGACTGTAACCCAGTGAGCATCCACAATATGTCTATCCAGCAGGTGGAATCCTACAAACACCTGATTGTACAAGTGGACCACATCTTCAGCTGCTCTGTCTATATGGATTTTGTTTGTGCTAAAGTACATCAGCATACAGTATGTATGTTCTGCAGCCTTCTAAACAGTCACAGGGGAAGATTCATATACCGCATTTGCTCTTGCTACTCTTTTTTTACTCTTTTTATGTGTAATAGTATACTGTGTTTGTGTGTTTTCATGTATGTCCTCTCTATTTAATAATGCATTCTAATCTAATCTGCACATCCAAAACAACATGGTATTCTGGACAGGGAAGTAGTACTGATTTAGCTAACCTATAAGATTTCAAATGACAAGGGTAGGCTTGCATCAAACGTTTAACTGTGCCTGTGAAATCAGAAAATGAGCACACGTGGGTACCACCACAAACCACAGTAAAACAAAGGGAAAACTGTTGATATGCATGGAGCCACTGAGCTGTGAGGGAGCAGATGGCCTGAAAGGAAATGTGTGCTGCTATAATGTACTGTACAGTGTTGTGTTGAACATAATCCGGTTCACCTCTGCTTATTGGCATATCACAGGGCTCTGCCATCTCCTATCTCTCATGGGGGCTTGAGAGTCCCTGGTCTGCATCAGCAGCAGATCCCATCTCACTAATGCTGTTGCACAACCCTCAATCACGTTAATACATTTCCAATGCTGCTGGTCTGCCAAAGCACACCTATCATGAGCTGTTATGTAATGTCACATTCACTTAGGCCACTCCTTTGGAAGGATATCTACAACAGTCAGCCACCACATAGCATGCATTACAGTATGTTGTTCAATTTGAGTCCCCTCAAAGTAGGTCAACAATTCAAAAAGATTACAACTGCACTTAAACTTCTGTTCTGAAGCACAGTCTGAAAGCTATTCATGCAAGCTCTCCTTATATTTTCATTGTGGAGATATGTCCCTTTATATATTATGCTATCATACTTGTAATCCATTTTTGTTTTCAAAATTATAAGAACAACAGTAGAGTAAAAAGCAATTTATTGTCTGATGTACTTCAGCTATTACCATTTCAACAGGAACAAAGAGCTGTATAATATCTGTAATACTACTACTAATAATAATATAATGATATTAAGTCTCTAACTTAGAATGTGTCTTTCCATCCTTAACACCGAAGAATCTTCCTTAAAGTACACACACTTAAAAGGAAAATATGTCAGAGGTTTTACAAAACACAGACACAGTTTAGCTTGCTCCATAGCTCACACACAACTGCATGAATAAAGTCCTGTCAGAGCAGGAAGTTCTAGCCTGTTGTTATAATTAGTCATTTTGCGCTCTCTATTAGTCATTTGCAACTAAAAACACAACCAATACTCTTAGAGTGAACCACCTTTGTCAAAGCGGCAGGTTCTTGCTCTATTAAGACAGGATGGTTTGAAGAGACAACTTGCCACTGAGCTCCATCATCACAGCTCATTACAACAAATATTGAAATCCCGATTACATGAAATTATTATTGCTCTCACAGCTTGGCATATAGTTACGTCTGACTTCAAGTCAATGCATTCTTGAAACTTACCAACAACTTATCAACAAAAGATTTTTGCTCAAGACAAAAACATATTATGACCAACAATAAATTAAAATCTAATGATGAGGGATACAAACTGCATTTATGGTCAGGGCCAGAACACATTAAATACTTTACAATGGCATGAAAATGACATTCATAAAGAATTATTTTACTCACTGCTGAAGTATGTGGCATGGGGTTAAATCCACAAAGGGTGCAGACAGTGTTCTTGCATTCAGTGCAGGTGTTGTAGTTGGGAGGATCCTTAGAGCCCATGTTGAGTTCCACCTTACAGAGTGGACAGGTGGATTGGCCTTCCTTAGGAGCTGCCTCAGAGGCAGTTGCTGCTTTTGGAGGCTCTGATGGTGCTTTGTCCCCTTTGGCTGGTCCTGATGGAGAAGCTTTGGCCTGTTGGGGTAGCCCTGTTTTCTTTTCCTGCTCTGATTTCTGGGCAGCAGGTGGTTTGGTCTCCTTTGCAGGTGGCATCTTAGGAGAAACAGGGGGTGTAGTTTTGGGCTCATCATGAACTGCTGAGGTTATCAGAGTGGATGCAGAGCTGAAAATGGAGGAACCAAAACCAAACATCTTCCCAGTTACTTTCTCTGCAGTATTGGCAGTGGCTGGCTGTGTTTTAGCACCACCAAACCCAAAGAAGCCTCCTGACTCCTGTTTAACAGCCTGAGTTGGTGGTGGTGCAGATTTGGGAACAATCCCAGCTTTTGAAAGCTGTTGGTGTGGTTTTCCAGTTTCTTGTTTCACAGCACTTGCCTTTTGTTCTGGCTTTGGAGATTGTGAAGGCTGTACTTGTGATTGTTTTGCCACAGGCTGCTTCTGGTTTGATATATTCTGGGCTTGTCCTTGTACATCCTTAGCCACCTGTGTTTTTTGCGGAGAACCTGGTACTGGTTTGTCCACCTTTGGGGCTGCAGTTGGCCTTGTGGCTTCAGTTGTAGGGGTCTCTTTTTTGTCTGTGGCTGCTGGAGTGACCTCCTTTTTGATTACTGTAGATTCTATAGACTTCTCCTTTTGAACTGATGTTGGTGTGTCTTTCTGTTCAGGGGCAGTAGGTGTAAGAACCTTGCTTGGGATGGACTGCGGTTTCGTCATGGGAGGTCCTAGAGGCTCAGATGCTCTTAGAGCTCTCTGCATCTGACAGTTCAGACAAAGCCACTCCTTAATCTGAAAAATTAAATTAAATTAAATTAAAAAGCAGTACACTCTTACAATAGCCAACCACAACAGGTCAAATTTAAAGTGTACTCTATCTGATCCAGAATTTATTGCTGAAAAAAAAAAATAATAAAAAAAAAAATAACAAAGCAACATGTGGATAGACAAAATTCATTTCACATGGCACTTAAAAAGTGATACCATTACTAACAATTCTAAGTGCAGATTCATTGAAAAGTACTGTGCCACTAAACTTTAAGTCTCTTCATTCATAACTAATGTTGATCGTAAAGTATATCCATGGCTATTACCATTATAAAATCTGTTCTTAATTAAGGGGTCTTAGTATTTATTGGTGAGGTGATGATAAGGGTTTGTAATCAAGTTCAGCCAACCAGTGTGTGTCAAGGAGTTATTTCTCAGCATCACGGACTTTCTGATTGGAGAGTATTATTCAAATACTACTGAATAAAATTCTAATAGCTCCCTCTGTTAGGCATCCTTGAAAATAACTTTAGTAATATAAGGCAGATAAAGTGAGCTAAATCAAAATTAGCATAAGATTAAAGCAATTTAAACCCTGCACCATATTAAATATTAAAGAATATTAAAATGTCAACCTGTTAGCAACCAGTTAACAACGATCGGTGTAGTAAAATGTCACAATGAAGGAATTAATGAATAATTAATGTTCCCTTAACTTATTTTCCATGAACAAAAATGTGTCAAATCACAACAATGGGAAGATATAATTAGGGATACATAGGAAGATAGACTGACGTACCTCTACTGCATTTGGCATTGGATTAAATCCACATTGGTTGCAGACAGTAATCTTGCATTCAGTGCAGGTGTTGTAGTTTGGGGGGTCCTTGGAGCCAATGTTGAGTTCCAACTTACAGAGTGGACAGGTGGACTGGCCTTCTTTTGGAGCATCTTGTGTGGCTGCTGTTGTCTTGGGAGGCTCTGATACAGCTTTTCCTACTTCTGGAGGAGGCAGAGCTTTGGCCTGCTGAGGTTGCTCAGGTTTCTTTTCTTCAGCTTTCTGATCAGCAGGTGGCTTAGTGTCCTTTGTGGGAAGCTTTTTTGGAGAGGCTGGTGGCGTGGCCTTAGGAGAGACAGGCGCTGTTGTGGACATCTTACGTGGAGTTGGAGGTGTAGTTTTGCGTTCATCAACAGCTGAGGTTAATAAAGTGGATGCTGAGCTGAAGATGGAGGAGCCGAAGCCAAACATCTTGCCAGTCACAGACTCTGGAGTTTTTGCAGGAGTAGGCTGTGTTTTAGGACCACCAAAGCCAAAGAAACCTCCAGACTCTTGTTTGGCAGAGTGATCTGTTGGAAGAGCAGACTTAGTCGGGGGAGTTTCAGCTTTTGGAGTTTGGTGCTGGGGTTTACCTGGTTGTCCTTTTGGTGTCCCCCCAGAAGGCTTTTGGGGTTGGACTGACTGTGTGGTCTTTTGTGACTGAGGTTGTTTTGAAGAAGTTGTCACATCACTCTGTGTGATAGCTGAAGGAACAGTTTTGTCAGGCAGTGTACCAGCTGAAGGAGAAACTTGCTTCTTTGGTGAACCAGGTGACAGCAATTCTTTTTCTTTGGCTGTGGCAGAAGTTACAAGCTCATCCTTGGGGGAGCGTGGTTTTTCCTGAGGAGGAACTGACACTAGGGTCTCTTTTTTCTCTGGTGTAGCAGCCTCTTTGTTTGGTGAGGGCTGCGTTTTCATCATCGGAAGTCCTGGGGGCTCAGATGCTCCAAGAGCTCTTGCCATCTGGCAATTTAGACAGAGCCATTCTTTCACCTAAAGAAAAAAACAAAAACAAAAACATGACTTCACTTATTTGTAAGCTATTAATACCAAATTTTGATCATGATGTGGCATTCTTAAAACAATCTCCAGTTTTGTTAAAATATACAGTATATTCAGAGGTGACACATGAGAGATTGTGAGAAAGTTTACCTATGTTTTTATTAATGAAAGTAGAGAAACTTCAGAATAACTGTGGAAAACACTTTACACTTAATCAGCTTTACAATGCTGTCTTTTCCAGATTATAGTCTGAAAAATAAAAGGCTGCTTCATAATGGCCATTATGTATAGGTAAATTAAACCAATATTTACATAAAATTTAGTTGTCTGTTAATTAAAAATGCTGCAGTTAGTGGTTAATTCTACATCAAGTATGGGTAGTATATTAGTTTGATTACCTCTGCTACATTTGGCATGGGGCTAAATCCACATTTATTGCAGACAGTGTTCTTGCATTCAGTGCATGTGTTGTAGTTGGGAATGTCTTTAGAGCCCATGTTAAGTTCCACCTTACAGAGTGGACAGGTGGCCTGCTGTGCTATGGGATTGGCTTGAGAGACTGCTGGTGCCTTTGGAGGCTCTGATGGATCCTTGTCCACTTTGGCCTGTAATGGTGGAGAAGCCTTGGCTTGCTGAGTTTTCTCTGGTTTCTTCTCTTGCTCTGGTATCTGGGCAACTGGTACTTTGGCCCTCGGAGAACCCGGTGGTGTGGATTTTGGAGAGATCTGTGATGTTGTAGACATCTTGCGGGAGATTTGTGCTGGGGCAGACATCTTACGAGAACTTGTTGGTGTGGTTTGGGACTCCTCCTGAACAGCAGATGATATCAAAGTGGATGCTGAGCTCAAGATGGATGAACCAAAGCCAAACATCTTCCCAGCCACTGCTTCAGTGCTTTTTGATGCAGCAGGCTTAGATTTTGGGCTACCAAAGCTGAAAAAGCCTCCTGACTCCTGATTTGATGGCTGAACTTCCGGAAGAACGGATTTGGCAGGCAGTGCCTCATCTCTGGGAGACTGTTGTGGAGATTTGCTAGGAGCCTGGGTTTGATTTGGAAGAGGAATTGTTTCCTGATTTAGTGTTTCTTGGGGCTGTAGTTGTATATGGCTTTCAGGTTGTTTTGAGGGCTGAACATCATCAGACACTGTAACCGGTTGGTCAGCTTTCTTTTCTTTAGAAGAAAGTTCATTTTCTGATAGTTCTTGAATTGCTGAGGTGCTTGGTGGTGTGAGATCCATTTTCTTTTGGAGAGATGATGCAGTGTCCCCAACAACAGGTGGAGCTTCAGCGGGAGCTTCTTTATTTATGACTGAAACTGGAGTAGGCTTCTCTGTGGTGTGAGGTGCAGTAGAAGTGGGAGCTTCCATGACGAGTGGTGAACCAGTTGTAGCTTCCTTGGGCAAAGTTGAGGCCGTAGTCAGGGTCTCATTTGCACGTGATGAGGCAGGGGCTGATGTTGGGGCCCTATCTTGCATTTGAGATGGGGGTATGGCTTCTTTCTTGCTTTGTGGTACACTTGGTGTTGGACTGTCCTTTTGAATTTTGTCTGGCATGTCCTCTGCTTTTACTGTGGAAATAATGTCTTTCTTTTGATTGGCAGTAGTCTCTTGGGTCTTTATTAGGCGAGGCTCTGCTGATTCAGTTGCCGCAAGAGCTCTTTGCATCTGACAACTGAGACACAGCCACTCTTTCACCTACAAAAATAAAAAAAAAATAATAAAGTAATAATAATATAATAAATAAATAAATAAATAAACAAATAATAAAAGAAAGGAAACAGATTTTGAAGAAATGTGGTTGTATGTCTATATTCAATAAACTGTCAAACACTTAGTTATCTACCTTTGGAATGTTGTACTTAACAGATTTGTTGTGAGGATAACAGAATGTTGCGAAGATAACAGATTTATAAATGCTAATTGTACTCCTAAATGCCACAAAATAATTTCACATAGTGCTGAAAAGATAAACATTATTTGCTCTTGCCATAACCACAGTACATTATCACAAGATAACTGGCAATAATCTCATTGGCAGTATTTATATCTCATTGTCTTTGTGTCATATAGGTCATAGTAATAACATGCCCTAGAATTTTACATTCCAGAAGGGTGAATAATATTTTTATAGAGTAAAATGATGGGTGAATAACAACCCATCATTGAGAGAATCATTGCAAACATACATTTGCAATGATTTCATCATGTTTCACTTACCTCTGCAACATTTGGCATAGGGTTAAATCCACACTGGTTACAGACAGTGTTTTTGCATTCAGTGCAGGTGTTGTAGTTAGGTGGATCCTTGGAGTTCAAATTGAGTTCCATCTTACAGAGCGGACATGTAGACTGCCCTGCTTTAGAAGCAGCTTGTGAGGCTACTGCTGCCTTTGGCTGCTCTAATGGAGCTTCATCCTTTTTGAGTTGTGGTGACAGAGGAGCCTTCGTCTGCTGGGGTTGCTGTGGTTTCTTATCCTGCTCTGATTTCTGGGCAGCAGGTGGTTTGGTCTCCTTTGCAGCAGGCAACTTGGGAGAAACTGGTGGTGTAGTTTTTGGCTCATCCTGAACAGCTGAGGTTATCAAAGTGGATGCAGAGCTGAAGATGGATGAACCAAAGCCAAACATCTTCCCAGTCACAGACTCTGCAGGCTTTGCAGTGTCAGGCGTTTTGGGACCACCAAAACCAAAGAAGCCTCCTGACTCCTGCTTTGGAGCTGCAGTTGCATTGCTTTGCTTACGTCCAGTTTGACTGGTCTGGTCTGATGGTTTCTGAGGACCTGTTGGTCTTCCACTCTCCTGTGGCGTTTTCTGAACAGGAGCTGGACTTGCCTTTTTCTGATGCTCTGGTCCTTTAGCAGCCTCAGCCTTGGCTGGCTGTGCTGCTGCTGCTGACTGTTTCCTCTGGGGTGAGTGTGGTGCTGAAGACACTTTCATTTCAGATTCAGCTGTATTGTTGATATCCTTCTTTGCAGGTGTCTGTGGCATCATGGTGGCTTCTAGGGACTGGGACACTCCCAGGGCCCGCTGCATCTGGCAGGTGAGACACAGCCACTCTTTCACCTAAAAATGAATAGAATATACAATGTGGTTATTGTAAGGTAACCTACTACTAATAATAATACAATATTTCTATGTGTCTCACTGTGCATTGGGAATATTTATTCTATTTTAATTCAGTAGCTGCAGTTACAAATATAGTAACAGAATATGCGAGAATTTGAACATATTTAATATTCTCAGACAGAAGATGAATAATGACATGTATAATCTGAACATAATCACAGGGAACCGAGAGATATGTATAAAAGTAAAAAGGTGAATAGTGTGCAGCTCTTCACAATATTGAGTGAAAAGTGGAATGTAAATCATTATTTATTATAAATATTTAAAAAAATGTTTTTGGTCTTACTTCTGCATTATTGGGCATAGGGTTGAATCCGCACTGGTTACAGACAGTGTTTTTGCATTCGGTACAGGTGTTGTAGTTGCAAGGATCCTTGGTGCCCAAACTGAGTCCCACTTTACAGAGTGGACAGGTGCTCTGGCCTGCTGTGGGAACAGCCTGGGAGGTTGCTGCTGGCTTTGGAGGCTCTGATGGAGCTTTGTCCGCTTTTATCTGTCCTGATGGACGAGTTTTGGCCTGCTGGGGTTGTTCTGGTGTCTTCCCCTGCTCTGGCTTCTGTGCAGCAGGGGATTTTATCTCTCTTGCTGGAGACATCTTGGGGGAAACTGGTGGTGTGGTTTTGGGCTGGTCCTGAACAGCGGATGTTATCAAAGTGGATGCAGAACTGAAGATGGAGGAACCAAAACCAAACATCTTCCCAGTCACTGACTCTGTAGGCTTCGCAGCATCACGTTGAGTTTTAGGGCTACCAAAGCCAAAGAAACCTCCTGACTCCTGTTGTGTTGCTGGGGTGACATTACTGTGTTTTTGTGTAGTTTGACTTGTTTTGTCTGGTGGTTTCTGAGGAGCTGATGTCCTCTGGTTTTCTGGTATTTTCTTCGGACTGGAAGCCGGGCTGACTTGTTGATGACTCCCTGGTCCACTGTCAGTCTCAGTCTTGTCTGGCTGTGCTGCTAATTTGGACTGTTTACTTTGAGGGGAGACTCGGTCTGATGTTTCCTGCTTCTTTTGTTCTGCAGGTGTTAGTGTGTTCTTCTTTTGAGGTTCGCCTGGTTTAGGGGAGTCCTTCAGTTGGACAGCAGCAGGTGAAGGGACTTTACTGGGTGATGCCTGGGACTTCAGTGTGGAAGGCCCTGGGGGCTCAGATGCTCCTAATGCTCTTTGCATCTGACAGTTAAGGCAAAGCCACTCCTTTACCTAAAATAGAAAAGTATTACACACATGGTTATATGCTATTAGTAATTTGAGATTTAACATTTTTACAGTTCTGCACAGTAGAAAGGTCAATGAAAAAAAAGTTCTTCAAATGTGATTTATTCTTTGTCTTACCTCTGATGCATCTGGCATAGGGCTAAATCCACACTGGGTACAGACAGTGGTCTTGCACTCAGTGCAGGTGCTGTAGTTGGGTGGATCCTTGTTGAGTTTGACCTTACAGAGTGGACAGGTGGATTGGCCTTCTTTGGGTGCAGCCTGGGAGGCTGCTACTTGTTGGCTTGTGGGCTGGCCTGCATTAGAAGCAGCTGGGGAGTCCTTGGCTGCCTCTGTAGGTTCTGATGGAGCTTTGTCCACTTTGTCCTGTCCCAGTGGAGGAGCCTTGGGCTGCTGAGTTTGCTCTGGTTTTCTCTCTTGCTCTGGTTTCTGAGGAGCAGGGGGTTTGGGCTCTTTTGCTGGGGACATCTTGGGAGAAACTGGTGGTGTAGTTTTAGGAGAGACTTTGGCCGATGTAGACATCTTGCGGGCGACTTGTGCTGGTGCAGACATCTTGCGAGAACCTGGTGGTGTTGTTTTGAACTCATCCTGAACAGCAGATGTTATCAAAGTGGATGCTGAACTGAAGATGGAGGAACCAAAGCCAAGCATCTTCCCAGTGGCTGATTCGGTTGTTTTTGAGGCATTAGGGTCTTTAGAACCACCAAAGCCAAAGAAACCTCCAGACTCCTGATCTGCAGCTGCTGTGACTTTACTTTCCTTTACTCCAGTTTGACTTGTCTGGTGTGGTGGTTTCTCAGAACCTGATGCCCTCCGGATCTCCTGTGGTGTTTTCTGACCAGGAGCTGGGTTGGCCTGTTTCTCAGTCTCTGGCACTTTAGTAGGATCATCCTGGGCGGGCTGTGTTGCCATTGTAGTCTGTGTCTTCTTTGGGGAAGCTGCTGTGGACATCTGCTTTTTTTGGAGTGTATCAGGCATTGGATTCTCAATCTTTTGAGGTGCATCACTCTTTTGAGGTGTAGCAGTTTTGTTAGCTGAGATGTTGGGTTTCACAGGAGGTCCTGGTGGTTCAGATGTACTTAGAGCCCTCTGCATTTGACAGTTTAGACATAACCATTCCTTCACCTACAAAAATTATGGATTAAAACACATTAATACATGCATGCAGTCAGTTTACAACATTAAAATATGAAATTAGTTGTGTTAATGCTTTATGTCTATGCAATAATATACTGCAATATACTGAATTCAACTTTTCAAATTGAGTATGTATATTAAATTTCATTTAAAAGTAAATGTGCATATGATTTTAGGTGGAAAAATGTGCATATGCCATCTCTTTGTGAACAAGTAATATTAACTATTTTCCTTTATTACCTCAGACACATTTGGTGCTGGATCAAATCCACACTGGTTGCAGACAGTGTTCTTGCATTCAGTGCAGGTGTTGTAGTTAGGAGGATCCTTGGAGCCCAAGTTGAGTTTCACCTTACAGAGTGGACAGGTGGATTGATCTTCCTTTAGTGCAGGTTGAGAGACTGCTACTTCCTTTGGATGCTCTGATGTAACTTTGTCCATTTTGGCTTGTGCCCCAAAAGCCTTGGTCTTTTGAGGTTGTTCTGGTTTCTTATCCTCTTCTGATTTCTGAACTGCAGGTGATTTGGTCGCCACTGGAGCAGGCATCTTGGGAGAAACTGGCGGTACGGTTTTGGATTCCTCCTGAACAGCTGAGGTTATCAAAGTGGATGCAGAGCTGAAGATGGAGGAACCAAAGCCAAACATCTTCCCAGTTACGGACTCTGCAGGTTGAGTTTTAGGACCACTAAAGCCAAAAAAGCCTCCTGACTCCTGCTGTGTAGCTGAGGTAGCATTATTCCGCTCATGTTCAGTTTTACTTCTCTGATCTGATGTGTTCTGGCTCTTCTGTGGTGTTTTCTGAACAGGAGCTGGGCTGGCTTGTTTCTGGACTCCTGGGCCTTTAGCAGCCTCAGCCTTGACTTGTGTTGCTGGTACAGACGATGTCCTCTGGGGGGAGCCTGGTGCAGAGGTGTCCTTTTTTTGAGATCCAGCAGGTACTGGAGCATTTTTCTTTTGAGTTTCATCTAGTTTGGGAGCGTCCTTCTTTAGGCCAGCAGCAGGTGTAGGGACTTTATTTGGTGAGGTTTGTTGTTTCATCATGGGAGTTCCTGGGGGCTGTGATACTCCTAGCGCCCTCTGCATCTGGCAGTTGAGACATAACCACTCCTTTTCCTAAAACAATGCAATCAGCTTATCAGTGACATTTTAATCAGTGTTGCCTCACCATTGGATGCCATTTTATTCTCTGAAAGTATATTAATTAGAATTTTAAGTAAATAAACAAATCACCATATAATTATTATTCAGGGACATATTCTGTAGTCCTTAACTTTCACAGTATTACATGTCAAAATATTATGGCCAGTTAAAGAGAAGATATTCTATGTTTATATGTTTGACACATGCGTAAATGCCAAGTTATGTACAATCATTTGAAATAAAAATGGAAACAAATTTATCAGCCGTAATCTCATCTTACCTGTTTCGCATTTGGCATAGGGTTAAATCCACATTGGTTACAAACAGTGTTTTTGCATTCAGTGCAGGTGTTGTAGTTAGGAGGATCCTTGGAGCCTATACTGAGCTTGACCTTACAAAGCGGACAGGTGGATTGCTCTGCTTTGAGAGCAGCTTGGGAAACTTCTGCTTCCTTTGGCGGCTCTGATGGAGCTTTGTCCATTTTGGGCTGTACTGATGGAGGGGCTTTAGGCTGCTGGCCTTGCTCTGTTTTCTTACCCTGCTCTTGTTTCTGGGTAGCAGGGGATTTGGACTCCTTTGCAGCAGGCATCTTGGGAGATACAGGAGGTGTAGTTTTGGGCTGGTCCTGGACAGCCGAGGTTATCAAAGTTGATGCAGAGCTCAAGATGGAGGAACCAAAGCCAAACATCTTCCCAGTCACTGGTTTTGCAGTGTCAGGTTGAGTTTTAGGACCACCAAAGCCAAAAAAGCCTCCTGGCTCTTCCTGTGTAGCTGCAGTGGCAATGCTCTGCTTACGTCCTGATGGACTCTTCTGGCCTGGTGTTTTCTGGACAGGAGCTGGTGAGGCCTGTTTCTGACTCTCTGGCTCTTTAGCAGCTGCAGTCTTGGCTGGCTGTGCTGCTGGTGTAGTCGGTTTCCTCTGAGGGGAGCCTGGTGCAGAGGTTTTTTGTGGTGCAGGCTGTGCTGGCGTGGTCTTTTTTATTGATGTATTTGCCAGATTTGTGTCTTTTTGTGGTATGGAGTCTTTGTTGGATGAAGTCATTGGTTTTATCAGTGAAGGTCCAGGAGGTTCCATTCCTCCAGCAGCCCATTTTACCTGGCAGTTTAGACACAGCCACTTGTTTCCCTGTAAAATTAACATAAAATAAACCATATATTAATAAAAGTATTGTTAATGTTGTCAATATGTAACAAAACCACTAAAGTAGAAAAGCAACATAGAAAGGGCCTAAGTTGTAGTGTCTTTAAAAAAAAAACAAAAAACACTGTGTCAGTGAATAGTTATATCAACATAGCTGGTGTCAGTGCAGGAGGGAAGAATGTTCTCTGATCAAAGCATCCAAATATTGGGACTGATGTGGCACCTGTAATCTTTATAGAGTATGCTGTGTAACTAAAGTTCCAGAAACAAATCACCCAGCTTGATCTTTGTGTGTGCTTCTGCCAACTGTTGTCACTACTAACAACATTATTTATGTTGTATATGAGAGAATGAGAGAATGAGAATATTAGAATCACACTTTCACTGCTTGTATTAACCAACTATTGTAGTAAGTATTTTTGACCCACTAATATTAAAAACAAAACTCCATTGTTAAAAAGCTGGGGAAAAACACACAGACCATCTGCCGCCTTTTTTTTTTTTTTTTTTTTTTGGTAAAATATTTAGCCAAGTGATACTAATAATAGGATCTAATCTCTGACATCAGATTAAACTGACTGAGTTGGTGATGGAAACTTCTTTTTAATGCTCAGAGAGTTTTTAGTTTATAGTAGTTAGGTGTCTGAAGTAAATGTAGTGTCATTTTTCTACTGTTTGAGGTTTATTTGTTTGTGACTAGTTGGACTCTATAGAGACAGAGAGGGCTAGATGGGTAACAGAGCTCAGGTCATTATTTAATGTTAAGGGACAGCTTATTATGCTGCATAGTGTCTATCACTATGATACCAGTACACTCTAAAAATGACAAGAAAATGATTCACTTCTGAAAATCAAAATTGATGATGCATTAGTGGGTCTAGAATATATATGCTAGAAGACCCACTTTCACAGATAAGCTTTAACACTCCACAAAGGTTCTCCCTCATCTTTGTGGATTGCTGTTTTAGCCATTTTGTTTCAAGAGAACACATCAACATCACAAGATCAAGTAGTCTTGGACTGTCCTTGGCAAACTATCCTACTAACACTATGCATTGAATTACAGAGTCAAGTGTCAAGTTCTTTGTGCCGCAGATAACCTAGAAAATGCAGTGTCCATTTCAAGCACCACCCAATGTGGTATTCCCTACAAGACAATCTCTACGGGAGAGGCGTGACTATGTCTCGTAAAGAGGTATGTACATGACCTGAGGATAAAAATATCAGCAGTAACTGTATACTCTCACACAGTGCTAAACCAGCACTGATATACTTGAAAATACCTAACTAATACAGTGTTTTTACACTGTATTAGTTTTTACATTTACCTACCATTTACCTACCAACTGAGTAAAACTGGGGCTAGAGTTTTATTTATTTATTTATTGAAGCATGT
>OMKZ01018797.1:4294-19089 GCA_900302535.1 Neoniphon sammara
ACCTCCCTCCAATCCTCCCTTTGTCTTGCCCAGTTTGCGGATGGGGAGTGGGTCCTGGACGAGCCCCAGTTTACCCTGGCCACCTTCCTGGATGTGACGGCTCTGGAGTGTCAGCTCCCCCTGGAGGATGGCAAGGCTCAGGCAGGCCTGGACCTGCAAACAGCCTCTGACCGGCCACTGGCCCGCTGGCAGATCAAAGTTAGTCACCTCTGTGGCGCTCACTGGTGGAACTGCAGTCAATTTAGTCCTTGACTCCCTCTCAAAACCAGCTTAAACTTGCATGTCTTCTCTCTTTCAATTTTTCTTTGCTGTTGCTCTCTCTCCATCTTTGTTTCTGTCTTTCTTTATTTAATTTCCTCATCCCTGATGTTCCTTAAAAACTGAGGATCAATACAAAACCTCTGCCTCAAAGTACAGAAAGATCTGAGAATGCAGCCGGTACCAACGAGCGCAGCAAATCTGTGCAACAACAGTGCAAAGCAAACGCATATCAAGATTTACTAGCTTTAATTTGCTGGCTGCAGTTGTGGAAAGGGTCCACTGAGAGCAGCTGGACAAGCAGAAGAGCTCTCCGGTGTCGACTTGGCTGAGGCGATGAATGCGCTCGGCAGTGTGAAACAGTGGAAATCGGTTGGTTTGCCCAACTGCCAAGTGCCTGAAACACACAGTGAAGTCTGTGGATGCTTTCTCACAGGAGTCAGATTTTGTAAGCATGAGAACATTTATGTGGAAGACTTTCCAGCAGCGCAGTACCAACAGTCTTCATCGGCCCATTTTCTGAATGCAAAATAATACAATGTCTGAAAGATACAACAGATTATACAATGGCTAGTTTCATTTTAGAGCAGCTGTGCTTTTTGGTTGCCATGCCAACTCTTGTTGATTTTTCCCTGTTTTCTCCTGTTGTCTTTACACATATGTATAATACTACTAAACTAACTATTTAGACACTACATATTATCTCAAAATTAACCATAGCATGAAAGTCATATCATTGTTGATGACTTTTTTTGCTGTGACATTGGTATAGGTGCAAAGCCAAAGTCGGCACCACAGTACAGTGCACAATCAGCACATTCAAGCATGTGTGTAATCAATAATAACCCCATTTGAGCCACTGAGGTTCATTTTATTTAATTTATTTGCGAGGACTGCCTCTTCCCAGTGATCCACAGTAATCAGCTGTCTGCTGTTGGCAGGTGTCCAATGACGGGTACAGCTACAGTAACGCCAAGATACTGACCCTGTATGACGGCGCCTGCCAGATCTGCAGCCTGAACGCCGAGGTCCTCTGCACACTGAGGGTGAGTATGCGTTTGTCTGAAATATTACACACATTAGCTGGCAGTTAGGCACGGATGGAAGATTTCTGTACTGAAAGGCTGGTGCTGGATGAGAGTACAACACTGTCCCCACGAAAAAAGAATTTACCCCTCTGCCTCCCTCCTTTCATCCTGCAACACTTTCACTAAATCACCTCACCTCCTGCACCTCCTGAGGGCCTAAACCACTACATCGGTTTTTATAGCACCCTTTATTATTAACCTTTATTTTACCAGGACTGTCCCACTGAGATTTAAAAAAGAAAAGTAGAATATGATTAAATATACATGCATTTGCCTACATCTAAATACACATGTACACATATAATAAATATACAACAGACATGCAACACATATTGAAGCAGTGTGTTACAGAAAAAAGAGTCAATTAGCCTTTCCTGAATAAATAAACGTTAAAATGTGTCTGTGTGACTATTGAGGAAAAACTAAACTGTGTTCAACTGGAGCCCGACTGCATTTTCATCTTCGATTTCCGCGAAAACAATAACAGGATCGGTCATGTGTTGACATATAGCAGGAATGGGGAATTATGTGGCAGGACATTTAACAGAAATGCAGGCTAGTTGTGAATGAATGTGTGTGGAAACAGGCTCCTTCATCACCATGTAAACAAACTCACCCGTTTCAGCAGTAGGATCAGTTGGAGGGTTTCGCTCTAAAATGCTCTAAATCTGTTTGGAAAGATATGATGTGTTAACTGATTTGAGATTTGAGTGTTGAGTGGTAAATATTTCCAAAATTCAACTGATTATATCGTCTAGATTTCAATGGCAACTGTCATTTTGTGCAAAAAGTGTTGAATGTTGAATTGATGGATATCTCTATTTCAGGTTAAGCTCTTCTGTTACTCCAGAGCTCCATTTTCTGAAAGAGCTGAGAAAGAACATTTATCGTGCTTTTGAAAAGCGGCAACTATTGATCTGTTAGTAATCGAGTGTTGGTAGGAGGTAAATGGCACATTTCCTACAGCCGGTGTTGAATGTGCAGAATGTGAGAGGTTGGCATAGCTACGTCTCTCTCTGATATCCTTAAACACGGGAAACAATTAGGTGTGTTTTCTTCAGACCAAGTGCACAGTTTGATTTCGTTAAGGGTGTTTGGATGTGCGAACAAAGACAGCCTTGTTCTCCTGGTGCCATGCTCTTTCTCGATTCTCCCTGCCTGTTTTTGCACTGCAAAAAAAAAAAAAAAAAGTCCATCTTAGTGTGTCATTTAGTCTCATATTCAGTGTTAAAATCTTGTTTTTCATCAAAGAAGAGAAAAAATCTGACAGTGAGACAAGATAATCCACTTGTTTCCACTCCAGTATCACTGGTTCAGGATTTTTTTTTGTATAAATACATTGAAACAAGGCAGAATAAGGCAGATCAGCCTGCTAATATCAAGAAAATGACACATGATTCAACAAAATTCTGGAAACAAGTTGATTAGCATTGGAAAAAAGTGGGATTATCTCATCCCACGGCAGATTTTTTTAAAATTTGTTTAAAGAAAAAAAAGATTTTAACACGCAATGAGACTACATGACTTGTTAAGATGGAGGTTTTGGGCAATGTGTCAGCCTGTGCAGCTCAGTGGGTGAGGGTTGTATTCCCATTGGGGCCGGCCGTGCTCAAAACTTAAACACTCAACAAGGTATTGTGAGATGCCTAGGATCAGTCATCCAAATGCCATGTGTTGTGCTGTGATGGGCAGTTTGTTTCAAAGGAACATAAACACTGAACTTTCCATTTTGTGCTATTTATTGCCTTTGTCTCCCAGGAGAAAACTTGCAACATTGACAGTCTGTGTTACGGCGAGGGGGAGCACAATCCCAGCAGCCCTTGCTTGATATGCCACCCGGACTCCTCCAAATACACATGGTCCATAGCAGAGAGTATGTACATCAACATGACAAAGTTTTAGACCTGTGTTGCCTCACAACTGTTCCATATTTTCAAATAATAACATGCAGTAAGACCTGTCTTGTCTGTGCTAAACTACATGTCTTATTTATGGCGCGTATATATCGTCTGAGATTGAAAAATGTCGCCGAGTCAGTAGACATGAGTAAGGATAGCCATCATTGAGTTTTATGGCTGGTAGTTGCTCAAGGATGTTTTGATAATATGTCAGCAGCTCGGTGCAGATTGGAGTCATTGTAGTTCCCTCAGTCCCCTGGCGCTGATATGAGGACAGCTTACCTCATTGTTATAGTTTCTCACCAACTTCACTCCTTCAACTTAAAGTAGGTCAGATGGTGCACTGCCACTTCTGTGAGTGTACAGAATAAATGCCAGCCTGTCTAGCAATGAACTGGAATTAAAGTAGAGGATAATGAATTAACAGGACAAGGTACTGATTATAGATGAAGCTCACTAAATACTACTGCTACATACATGGTGTGATTTCATTCACTCAGCCATTCATTTGTTTATTTAAAGCTGCACCAGGCAAGAATTTTATGTAAAAATCCATTTGTCTTTTCAACCTGAAACACAAGTTTAGGCTTAACAAAGAAGAGCATCCTATCCCTACTAACTGAGATGCTGTATTTGCCCAAATGAGATTATGTTGTTGGTTATACAGTAGTTAGTGGTAGGAAGTCTTCTTAATGCACAGGGAATGAGGAATTAAACCATAACAGCAAGAAATAAAACTTTCTCTTAAATAGCAGCAAGTGAACGCTCTGTCCAGAGAAAGTTGGACTTACCAATGATAGTAGATTCTGCTGAATAAAGATATTTTTACAATATTTCTGGCCTTAGGAATTTAGGTAAAATAGTTGTGCAGTTTACTGATGTCATGTTAGATGATTTCTGGGTAACGAAGTCCTTTAAACTTTAAAAAATGTAAATGTTTTATCCATTGCCACTTGGGATCGCCAAAGTATGAAATTGCCCATTGCAGCTTTAATCAGTCACTTGCATACCTGTTAACCCATGAGTTGCTCATTCACTTACTCATTCACTCATTTATTCACTTCATTATCCACTCAATCCCTACCCACTCCTTTTAAATTGGTCATTTATTCACCCTGTCAATCCTTCCAATCAGACAACGAGCCTCCGGTGCTGCAGTCCTCGCCGTATCTTCTCCAGTCCTTCCAGGGGGAGAATTTCGTCTACCAGCTCCAGGCTCGGGACCCCGAGGGCTCAGCGGTGCTCTTCACTCTGGAGTCGGATCCCGCAGATGCATCTCTGTCTCCAGCTGGCCTGCTGATCTGGAAAGCCACCGCCGAAACCAGCGACACACACACCTTCCAGTTTACAGTGACCGACGACTGCAACGCTGAGACCAGAGCCTCCGTACAGGTGATGCTGGGTTTGTTTGTTTTTGTAGTTAAACTTGAACAAGCCTTATGTCACAAGTTTTCATAGTGCATTGTCATCGGTGCATTATAGGGATTCATAGTATTAACATTCCACAATATTCTTGTTGAATATTGCAGTTATGATGGCTATTGCAATACATTTTAGCTAAATTAACAATAAAACTTGATATTAAATTAGACATTAAGGATGCATGATTTTATCAAAACTTTGATGATTTTATCAAAATCATTTAAATCAGGTTTTATGTTGAAAACTGCAGTTTTGTGAAAGGATATATTTTTATATTTTTCTTCCATTGCTTAAAAAATGGAGGTGGGTGAGAGGCTAATTCTCAGGCTTTAAATATGAGGAAAATATTTTTGGATTTTCTTCAGCTTGGTTTGCAGCTCAGGGATTTTGCAGAAACATCAGCAACACCGGCAGTTTAAGAGACTGGAACAATCTCCTTTTGATGGAAAAAATATGCAGCCTTGAGTTAGAGTCGTCAGCATGTCTTTTCATTACTATTGTCATGGAATTATGGTGGGCAACCATTTAGTTTGATGCTCTTCTAGTCTCAATGTGCCTGAAAAGGGGCATCTGAGATTGATGTCTTTGCTACTTCATCCCACCAGAGGGAGCTCATGGTGTTCAGTCTAGAGGTAAATCTTCAAACCTCAACACAAATAGCAGGTCCAGCTTCATAAATATTCAGTGAAGAAGAAGAAGAAGAAGAAGAAGCGCTTTATTGATCCCCGTGGGGAACTTCGTCCTCTGCATTTGACCCATCCTAGACAGTAGGAACAGAGGGCAGCCACAGTGCAGCGCCAGGGGACCAACTTCAGTTCTGCAGCCAGTGCCTCGGTCAAGGGCACTGACATTTGTAGCCATGTAACTGAGGGTTTTATCAAGTGACCTACCATGAGTGAGGACGTAGGAGTTCACTGTCTTACTCAAGAACTGATGGACACACATTACCTGTTGAATGAACTTGTTTTCACTCAGTTATGGGAAGGTCTTTCAAACAACTTCTGGTGCCTCATATAGAAATCATCACTTATGGACCTAAACTTAACAATCAATACCAGTGAGCTAGCTCAGGAGTGCTTCTTCCCTAACTGAGTATCACAAAACCTGATCTTTGGATTCAAGGAAACATACAACATCACTGGCTGGTTGCTGTTGCAGAGTTTTCCCTTACCTTACCTTACCTGTAGTCACTTGAATTCCTCATGCCCCGATGAAGACCTGTGTTGAAATATGAAGGCATTAAGCACATATTAAAGGCTTTTTTACTTTTCACCAAAAACAGCACCTGGATGATCGCACAAAAGTGAGCCTGGCTGGGTGACCACATGCATTAACAAGCCTTTTGAGACCTTTTGAGAAGTTTGACCCCAGGACAAAATACCCAACAACTTAACACATTGATGAGTACTTGACGAGTACTTTGTTAACAAAAACAACAATGTAAGTTTTTGAATGACATTAGGTAACTTAAGTCCTTGGTTGATGAAATCATTCATTCATTCATTCATTCATTGTCTTCACTTGCTTATTCCTACTCACGGTCACAGTTGGCTGCATTGGCTTGAAAGCAGAGAAACACTCTCAACAGGTCCGCAAGGTTGACAAAATAATAACTCTTTCACAGATTTTATTCTCACTTTTTTAGGAATAATAAATGATAAATCTCTAGTAATTTTTTCCCCACATTGACTTCTCATTTCCTGTCTGAACCTTGCCAGAGGTCACATATAAAATATATTCCATCTGCCAAAAAAAAACCTAATTGTTGTGTTATGAACCTTGGCGACTGTAGTCCAAATGATAAATGACAGTAAAGCTGTAAAAACAAGTCTGCCTCCTCATTTTGTTCCCAGGTGTCTGTCCGCTCCTGTGACTGTCTGAACGGCGCCTCCTGTGTAACCAACATCAACCTCCCTGCCGGCAGTGGGGAATACCTGTGTGTGTGTCCCGATGGATTCAGAGGGGAGAGGTGTGAGGTGGATATCGATGACTGTAAGCCCAACCCCTGCAGACTGGGCCGCTGCATCGACGGGCCCAACTCTTTCTCCTGCATCTGTCCTCCAGGAATGACAGGTGGGACAAACTGATCAGTAACATCATTTCTCTCTTTTTGTACCACTTTTTTTTTAAAAGATCAATCCACGATGTTTTGACTAAAAAATAACATTTATATATACAGTCGTGGAAAAAATTATTAGACCAACCTTGTTTTCTGGTGGAGAACATTCCAAGACGCATGGCGGCAGTCATCAAAAACAATGGTTATCAAGTACTAACTCCTGTGTGTATCATGTGACTGAAACAGACAGAAAAGAAAACACTGAATGCATAAAAGCACTGTTTTTGGCAGTACAATGCCATAGCTATTGATGTAAAAACTTAAGTGATTTAGGTTATTATCAAGAAAACCATGGAAAATGGCTAGATATCAGCTCTTAAATTAACACATGACACATCACATGAGATGATGAATCAAATTGTTTTATAGCCTTAGAGAACGATATTTTATACATGGTGTGGGTCACACGGTCTGTGGAGGCCTCCATGTTTAGATCATGTGACTCAGCACAACACAATACAGAATATTGAGGCTCCACTGCACCAAACCACAAGGTGTCAATATAGACTTACAAAAACAATGTTAAAATCACAGTTTCAGAGGAAAATTGTGTGTTGGTCCTTTAATTTTCTATTTTGTAAAAGGATGGCGCGATACAAATGCATATTGTACAGTAAAAAATAATATATAATGTACAGAAAAAGATAAAAAAAGATATAAAAAGATTGAAAACAAAAAGAAAAAGAAAAGAAAGAAAGAAAACATAAATAGGCCTAAGGAGCAGTAAATCTTACTCATTGCAAAGGCACCTTAGTTTTTTTTAGGTTTGTGCTAAGGGAACATCCCGGGAAATAATTTTTGAAAGCGAGAAATCTCAGTACCTGGCAAAGTAATTCTTGAATCACTGGTGTGATCAATAGTTATATACCGTTGATAAATATTAATTTATTTTGTGCTCCGCAGCAGTAAAAATCAGACTTACTACTCTTTCAAATTGCAGTCATGGAATTCGTAAAGTTTTCCAAACAGGGAATCAGACAGTTAAGTGCATTTTTGGTCATGTAATATCATAGAGTTTAGGTTGGCCTCAATTTAAAAAAAAAAATCTGTCATTAGTTATTCAGCAAGTGCAGAGTAAAACAGAATAATAAATGTGAACAAGACTTGGGAATCTGGAATGTGCTTAAAATTTCAGCCAAGTAAAAGATAATTCAGTATTTTACATTTGACATAAAGTGAGAGCCCTCATTACATGTAAAGCTTTCTCACATCTTTTTTTCCTCCTCCTAAATCTATATGTAAATTTTGCTTTGATTTACCAAGTTTCTTTTGCTGTGCTCTCTTCATACAGTTACATTGTGTGATGTTTTATGTATCATCAGGCCATACGTGTAGAGAGGATATAGACGAGTGTGTCTCGCAGCCCTGCTTCCCTGGAGTCGGCTGTAACAACACACTGGGCTCCTTCCTCTGTGGATCCTGCCCGCAAGGCTACAGCGGTGACGGGAAAAGCTGCACTCGTAAGTCCACAGTCTCCCCTTCACCTCATTTCATTTTCTAGATGAAGAGTTTCATTTGTTTAATCCTCTCAGTTTGAAGGAATTATGTCTTATCTCATGCTAATTCAGCTTAGGAGGCAGAGAGTGCATTTCAAGGCCATGTCAGTGTCCATTTTCAAGGCAAATCCTGTAACTTCCAGTGTTAAACATTGCAGAGGCCAAGTCAGAAGCAGAGCAGATGTCTTGTTTTCTCTCTGGCATTCACATTCTCATCCATAAAAGTTCAAATCCCCATTGTCCAGATTACCTCAGGTCATTCTTTTCACATCATCCTGCTGAGAGAAGTGTCGTCTCTTTATTCCAAGGTAACACTGAGTCTCCCGGCAAAGCGGTGACGATAGCAGCAAGAGTGCCGCAGGTTTCAGGCAGAGCCAAACCCTCGGGCCTCTCACCTTGCAGTAGAAGGCCGTGTCACCCAGGGGTGCAGTGCTTTGAGAGCACCCACGTCTCAGCAGGCTTCATCTGTGGACCCTGTCCTCCTGGGCTGCAGGGAAATGGACAAACCTGCAGCAGAAGCACCGCCACAGGTGAGAGCGACACCAGCGTCTTCCTGTTTGTGACTGACAGTGATGAAAGGCCATCAGAGAGCACATTGTGTGCTTTGAAAATTTAATTTGTGTTGCTACATTTGTATGTTCAAAAAAATACAGTGGACAAGAGTCATGCACAATATTGAGGAAATGGTGCATTTTTTTCTTGTTTTCTTCTTCTTGTTTTTTCTTGTTGTATAGTATAGAAATAGAAATAAAAATAATTCAAATAATAAAAAAATAGAAATACAATTTTAAAAATAAAATATTAGGAATGCAGAATACTTGTAAGCTCTAACCACTTAAGTGGAGGCTTAAGAGTTGAATGCCTTACTGTTTACATCTCAAGTCTATTTGTGGTCATTTTCAAGCCATATCCTCTAACTTCCAGTGTTTTGCAGGGCAGGGAGCAGTCACCAGCCGAGCAGACGGGCGAATTCAGATCACCGAACCAAATCCCAGCAAGGAAATTACTACCACGTCCTCTTCCTCCTCTCCTTCGTCTCCTTCCTTACCCAGAAGACACCCTGATGTGAGGACAAAAACAGTGGCAACCATCTCCAGTACAAGAAGAGGGTCTTCCATCGACAGAAAGACCATGGCGAACCCCCAGAATCAAACTGTCACGAGGGTGTCGACCCCAACTGTCCACAGAGCGCAGCCCAGCGGGGAGGAGCTGAGCCCTGACCTCACCACTGGGGTCAAATGGGGGTCACCACCTCACCTAGTGACCTGTGCTGACTCTCCCTGCTTCTCCGGTGTGCCCTGTGAGCCCACCGACACCGGCTCCTTCAAGTGTGGCCGCTGCCCTTACGGTTACACCGGCGATGGAATCACGTGTAAAGGTAGCCGTTCTATAATGTCTTCGAATATTACAATAAATGTGCATGAATTATATCAGAATAAGAGCATATTGGCCAATACATACGCTGATATGAATTTATCTATGATGAGCTAATATCAGCCTATAGTAGCTGAGCTGAGCTGGTATGTAAGTCAGGCTCAAATAGGAATTAGACATGCTGACTTATAGGTCTTCATATACAGTACAAAGAGAGAGAGCAAAACATAGAATGGGCAGTGGACTGTGCTTTTTGCTTTATGCATCTACATTCAGCTCCGTATTCACTAAAGGTTTTACAGAGAAGAGTGCACAATATGGCACTAAAGTGTCCAAATCAGGATGTCATGCTGCTCACATGCCATGCACAAGGGGAAAGCTGCCTAATAGCACTGCACAAAAAAAATGAAAAGCTCTTTGTGCCTGTCATTATATGCAAATCTCATTACTTTGCTCACGTAATATTTATTTGTAGGCCATGCAAATGAAGTGAACTGACGTGTATTTTGCAACAGCACATGTAAGCAGCACATGTAAAGTTATTTTGGAAAGTGCCATAAAGACTGGGCATAGAGAGTTTTACCGCTCAGAGTGGCTGCTGTCATTGCTTTAGGATGCAGGCAGAAAAGCCAGTCAAGCAAGGGAGAGAGTTTTCTGTCCTTGAATCTCAGAAAAATAAAGGGTCATTTCAGAGTGCACAGGGGTATCTGCTTGTTCCATGCTCTTTTCTACGGCTTGTTTTGGTGCGACTTGATTTCTGTATATGTCTTAATGAATAGGATGTAAAATGCACTCTTAGCTCAAGCAACCAAAGTGTACAAGAATATGCAGATTGACCCAGAAACACTGTACTGCAGTGTTGTATACTGTGCTTGTGTGCATTAGAGTTGCAAGTGTAACAGATCCTGCAGAACAGTAATGCCATAATGTCCTGCTTTTGGTTTGTTTCAGCTGTGTGCAGGTATCAGTGTGGGAAGAATATGGAGTGCACTCTACCGAACACATGCACCTGCAAGGAAGGTTATACAGGATACAACTGCCACATAGGTGAGAGGCGGAGAGAGGTTTGATATCAAATGGGTTTTTAAACAGTTTTAGGCTATTATGTAAAATGAGTGCATTTATTTTTGGGCCAGAACCCAGGTTCATTAGATCACATTACTCTGACAGAAGCCCCGAAACTCATTTTGAGCCCAGACTCACAGTTTTAAGAAATTAAACCTTGGAATATTCTGCACAGCATGATTCATTTCTGTTATGACTCACCACTATTAAACCTCCGTAGAACTTTTTGGCTCCTTTCCGTCTGTGACTGATTTAGTTAACAGTTTTTTCTTCCCTCTCAGCGGTGTGTCGACCTGACTGCAAGAACCAGGGGAAGTGTGTGAAGCCTAATGTGTGTGAGTGTCCTGTGGGGTACAGCGGGCCCACCTGTGAGGAAGGTAACCTGAGCTCATATTCATGCTAATCTGACATGCTGACACGTCCACACTCCTCGCTCGTGGTGTACTGATGAGGATGCTGATGCTGTTTATAACCCTGTGTGGGTCTGCAGCGAGCTGTGAGCCGCCTTGTCAGCACGGAGGAACCTGCCTGGCCAGAAACCTCTGCACCTGCCAGTACGGATATGTGGGACCGAGATGTGAAATCAGTGAGAGATTGTTTAATTACTTCCACCTGATGGAACAATTTAGAATGTGTTCAGAATTTGTATTAAAGTTTGAATGTGTAAGAACCTCATTTTTTATTTTTATATATTCTGGTGACATCCTTGGTGCTAAGTGATCACTGAAGGTTGAGTTTCTACCGGTTCTCATGCTAACAGTTCTTCTTCAATGACATTTTTTTTTTTTTTACTTTAAAGGAACAGTTTGCCCAAAATACAAATAAATAAATATTTCACACTTACCCCTAGTGCTGTCTATTCATCTAGATAGTTTCTGTGTGATTTGGTGAGGTTTCCAGTCTGTCTCCTTTTACTACAGTATGGGTTGGGTTTTTATTTGTGGAGCTCAAACGCTCAAAAATATGCATGTGAAAAACTTAACAGCAGTAGCTCTTTCCAAAAACAAAGACGCAGATAACCACCATAATCCAAAGCCCTTGGGGGAGAAGAGTTTACTTGGGAACTATTTCCTGCCAAAGAACATCGACGAGCTGTATCAATCCCCCCGAGTACAAACTCACCCAGATAGATACAGTTTGCCAGCACTCTTCGGCAGGAAATTGCTCCTAGTGAAATTGGAAACCTCCCCAAATCACACAGAAACTATCTTGATAGATAGACTGCAATATATTTTGGTGACCTGGTGAATGCATTATTTTCTGTGCAACAGAACATTTTTCTAGGTAGACACCTGCCTGACAACCACTGTTGAGAACAGCAAATGTAAAAGCTTACATGAAATGGCGATAGGCTGAATCACTTCTGTGTTAAGTCAGCAACAGTGAAATGGACATTGCAGATTGTCATTTAATCATGTCAACCAATTTATCTCACTGGGGCAATTCAGATACTGTCAGGAAATTTGCCAGTCACAGAAAAGTTTATTTCATAGACTTTCAAATACTTTCCTGTGATTATGTATACTTTGTATACATTCACCCATGTGGTAAACTCTACCCATCTATTACTTTAGTGAGCAGACAAATATGTGCAAATACTGAGTGTGTTTAAAATAAGTTTGTGTCTGTGTACAATAATTATTTATCTCCTTACACAGTGGTTTGTAACAGGCACTGTGAAAATGGAGGTGAGTGCATTTCTCCTGATGTCTGCAAATGCAAGCCCGGCTGGTACGGACCCACATGTAACTCAGGTAACTCCGATTAGTGTAAGTATTATATTAACTAAAGCTATATTCACACTGCAGGTGAAAGTGTCTTAATTCAGTTTCAAAAGAAAACATTTGACATTAAACTGTTAATATTCCACAGCTGTCTGTAACCCGTTCTGTCTGAATGGAGGAACCTGCATTAAGCCAAACATCTGTGCCTGCCCCAGTGGTTTCTACGGCTCCCAGTGTCAGATTGGTAAGTCTCTTACTGCACTATTACTGTTACTCCACTTCTGAGAGGAAATGTTTGGTAGACCCAAATTATATTTCCATTTCACCTACCAGAAGGTGCAAAGAATGGTTTTATAAGTGGTACATTAAAACATTAGGGTTTGCAATACTGTTACTAGGGTTAGTCTGATGTATTAGTTTATTGGTCTGCACATTTCATTCATGTGTTTAATTATTCAACAATATTTTTATGGGAATGATTTTTTTAAATTTATTTAAAGGTTTACCGTATTCCAATTTCCCCTACAAATGATTAGATCAGCCTGCTTTAAAGAGCTGCCAGTCCATCTGAAAACAGTTTCATTTATGGGCTTCAGTGGAGACTTCATGATCTAAATGCTGTTTCAAAAGCTTTTCCATCATGACAGGGACAAAATTATTAGGAAAACACTGAGCACTTGGTGTTTTTTGGTCTAAAATTGATACATGCCATACAGAGGCACTTATAGATCAATCAGTACTGCAGCAGCTGACTTAACTGGAATATTTAAGAAGAAAAGGTCCCATTAGCTCCATCCAATCTACTTGTCCATATAGATACAGTAGATATAAATATAGATATAGTTAAGGTTACACTGTGTGCAATGCACCATGCTATCTTCACCACTGAAAGTATAATTAATTGAATATTAGTGTCATATCAGTGTACTTGTGGCTGACCCAGTCATGTTGTGTGTTTCAGCTGTCTGCAGTCCCCCTTGTAAGAACGGAGGTCAGTGTATGAGAAACAATGTGTGTTCCTGCCCTGAAGGCTACACAGGAAAAAGGTGTCAAAAGAGTACGTAACACTTTAGTCTGCATAGTTGAACTCAGTCTTATTTGAATTCCTGGTTGTCGTTACTCGCTAGCAAATACGTTAATATGTAGTATATAAATATAAATATCTGTGTTCCAGGTGTTTGTGAGCCGATGTGCATGAACAAAGGGAAGTGTGTGGGTCCCAACACGTGCTCCTGTGCCTCTGGGTGGAGGGGGAAGAGGTGTAACATACGTGAGTGGATTCATGCTTTATCTATGTAGGTCATATGCATTTGAGGTAATATGAAGTCAAGTCAAGTCAAAGTCAGCTTTATTGTCAAATGTGCTAATATGCACGCCATACAGCACAGATGAAATTTCAGTCCTCTCAGACCCACGGTGCAACAGGCAATATAAATAAAGTATAAATACAAATACAAATACAACAAATACAATGAAAGCCCCACACCAAGGAATGGTGTCTGTGCTCCAGAAAGTTCTATCAAATGATTTTTAAAATATTTTGAAAGCTGCACTAGGAAGCAGTTTAGCTGTGAAGAATGTAGTTCACTGACGTTACATTACATGACTTTTGGGTAATCAAGTCCTTCAAACTTTATAAATTCACATAAATAAATAAATAAATATTTCTCCTCCTGCCACTTAGAGCCACCAAAGGACAAATTTGTCTAGTGCTGCTTTAATGCTCTCAGAAAACATTTTTGTTGTTTTAAAGGGATATATCGGTCAGGATAATGCCTCTCCATAAAATAGATACCATTTACATTTATATAATGAATATCCAATTGTTGATTTATTTCATGTTTGCATAATTTAAAATGTAATGAAGTAAAGTGTTTTTCATCTAATCCACATCGCCGGCTCTGCAGCCCAGTGCAGGACAAAAAAATTTATGCTATAAGACGTTAGCCACCCCACTGTGGACTGTTATCATGCATATCTTTCTGTTGTGTGTGCAGCGGTGTGTCTGCAGAAGTGTAAGAACGGCGGTGAGTGTGTGGGACCAAACACCTGCCACTGTCCCACAGGCTGGGAGGGCCTCCAGTGTCAAACACGTGAGTCTACTGATCACAGGATAACACTGTTACACTGTAAAATACTGCAGTCAGCTTTTTAATGGTACATACAAACAGGCCATTTAGACTTGGAGGGCACAGCTATCTATGAAATAAAATGAATAATTGTTTGTTACGTCCCCCTCAACAAGGTCTAGGGTAAAGGGAAACCAACATATGTAATGAAACGGGATGGAAGGAAGACCAAAGTCAGGCGGCTGTAGGTGAAATCAAAAATAGTTTTATTCTTGACCCAAC
>OMKZ01018799.1:0-12545 GCA_900302535.1 Neoniphon sammara
ACATTTCTTGTCCCTCATGTCTACTCTGTATTGCACCTTTTGGGGGATTCACTCACAATATTTTACTATAAAACAGCACAGATGATAAAATAGGCAAGATCCCAGCAGGTCCTGATGGACTGGCATGTTGTAGGATTCTGGGTAATATGAGCTGATCAGTAAATGTTTACAATGGTCAGTCATTCGGTCCATTCAATCTGTCTGATCTTCAGTTAAACCTGCAATAATGAAGTCAAACTATCAGATTGGTAACACAACCATCTAAATCTGCATCAAACTCATTTTTGCTATTGTTTCTCTTTTTAATTTAATTTCTGCTAAGCTGGCTGCAGTGAGTGAGAGAAGTGGTAATGACATGAAATAAATCCCTGCCATGATGGGGAGAAGCCTGATAACATTGCTGTCATAGTATGGAGGCATATTGTTACTGAATATTACAGATGACACTCAGTACTCTGGAATGAGTGCAATCTAGAACAATCAACCTGTGTAATCCCATCTCGTTCTATTTTCTGAATGGATGACACCTGCCAGGGTCCTCTGATTTCAGCTCCCTTCTCTCCACATACATATATTTATGTTTTAGGTTTTATACAGTCTGCTCACAGATGGATATGAATATCGTGAACACACAAAGAAATCTTCATCTGACCTTCTCCTCAGTGTGAATGAATAGAGAGACCAGTAAGTTTCTGGCTCTTGAAATACTGACCTACTGTATGTTTCCAGCCATACTTGGAAAATTGTACCATGGTGAAGACAGAAATAAATACATGAATAAATAAATAAATAATTACATAAATTAATGATAGTGTAAATAATAAATATATAAATAATAGAAAATGAGGACAAATTACAAAGAAGAAACCCCCCTCATTTACAAATGACCCTCATCTATGACAAAGTAAAGCAAAGAAACAAAGGAGCAATTAAACATCACAAAGAGAAAAAAGGAATGATTTACTGAGAGTAATTGGGGCTTCTGGATTTCCGCTCCTCTGTGAGAACTGTCACTCTGTCAGAATATAAACTCATCAACAAAAACAGGGTTTTTACGCAAGAATCCATGTAATTTTAACAAGTGACAGAGACAGATACAGCTATTAGTCATCCATAGTGTGATGCTGTTTGGGCATCAGAGAGTAGTCTGGAAAGAGCTGCTGGTGTCTAAGGAAAAGTAAAGATGGCACAAAATGCAAACCAAGAGGACACGTGATGACTGGGCAGGGTGTGAAGGAGCTTCCTGGTGAGGAGAGGGCACAGTCCATCTAGATGCCTTGTGTAGCAAGAGGGCCGCCATTAAAGGACTGGCCCTTCAGGAGTAGATGGTGATGACCTCGCGTCCACCTCCACGCACTAGGAGGACCCGATTGAGGCCTTCAGTGAGAACCTCAAGGAACTCCATGTCTGAGAGAGAGAATCAGAGTGAAGGAATAACATTTAGTGGATTTATAGTTGGATTACTCCTATGGATATAGTGAGTTTCTATCAGATATACTGGTGTACAGTGTAAAATAACAGTGCAAAATTATCTTTTTTTTCTTTCCAGGATTTTCTTGAATCAGGTGTCATGTTCTTGATATTAGTGGGATGACCTGCCTTATTCTGCCTTGTGTCAAATAAAAATCAAATCATGTAACAAGTTAAACTGTATTGGAAACAAGTAATTCATGTTTCTTATTTTGTCATGTGACGTCCTATAATTCCTAAATGTGCAAATAAACAAACAAATAAACAAGTACTTCTATGGGACAGTGTAATAACTATGGATAGAGGTGGAGGTCTATAGAATATTTTCTGCTGAAGGCATATGAAGACGTAGACATCAAGGATACAGTTTTCATTGCCCATGCGGTTCTTGGGTGGTCCAGGCATGTTGAGCAGGACAAGTTTTGCCTCCTTGGACTTCTTCGTGATGACCTCGTTGAGCCGCAGCGCTGTGTGCATGCGCCTTACATTGATCTGGTTCCTGAGACACGACACAAGATGGGAAAAATTAGACCAGGTGTGGTGTTTGTCTTTTAACTCTTCAATTCAAACACTATCTCTAAGTGTTAATACTTACAGGTTCTCCCATTCCCTGCAGCATGATTAGAGGAAAATAAGAATGGTAAATTACATACAGGATAGATACAGTATACAGAAAGCTGCATTTGCTTGTGACACTTTTGTACCTCTTTGTATTTCTTTAAAACCTGGAACAAAGCAAAGATATTCCACCTACAAGAATATCTGCAGCAACCTCCAGGGGGCGACTTTGAATGCTAAAACTGGGCTAAACATATACGAACAAGAGTAAAAGGAGTAGAAGTCTAGAAAAGTGGGATTTTTCTAGAAAATGGTACACTATGCAAAATAAAGGGTAGAATGAAGTGACGACCATTTGTACTCAACTGACAAACAGTGTGGAATAAGCACATAATTTATGCATGGTCTGATGATACGAACCATGTAGACTGAACCATTAAATTATGTGCTTATTTCACAGTTTTTGTTAGTTGAGTCTAAGTGGTTAGTTGAGCCTAAAAGTTTTTTTTTTTTTTTTTTGCTGGTTATGCAACTAATTGACATGTGGAAATCTTTTAAAAGTGTCATAATTTTACAACAACTGAACGCATGTTGGCTTATCATTATGCCTTCATTATAAACACTGAGTAACAATGACAATAATAGTACAGTTACTTGACATATTTGAGATCAACTGTGATGATCATTTAGCTCCACTGACCATGTATTCTACTCTAATTAGCAAATGTTCAGCACTGCCCCCTGATGCCCAAAAGTCTGTACTGCACTCCTTTTTTTTCATCCCACTGCAGTCAGTGGCTGCGGTTCGGCTTTCTCTCTCTACAGGCTTTGAACTCAGGTTTTACATGCCAATGTCTGCCACTGACCCATGTCCTTGCTCTGTATATATCAAGTATCCAATCTGCTGCCAAGGCTATCTGCTGCCAAGCTGAGCTGAGTGAAAGTGACAAGCCACTCACGGCTTCATGTTGAAGAGGTCTTTGCCCGCCTCTGGGACTGCTGCTGCTGCGGCCGCCTTGCTCTTCCCCTTGTCTGCACCGTCCGTCCAAGTCCTCTGCACCTCGGCGTCTTGGCCTGCAGCGTCACCTGCAGGCGCGGTCAGGGATGTGGGGCTTGTTGGTGTGGGGGCAGCATTCTTATTGTGGATTAGCTGCACCTGTTTTGGGCGGGAGACAGCCACAGACTAAGAGAGGGACACCGTGATGTGACAATGTGACAGGGTGAAGGAAAGAGAAAGACATCTGTCAGTGTGAGTCAAACTCCCGGGGTGGAAAGGTGGGTCAGTGGGAGATGAGCCAGTGGGAGATGAGTTTGAAGGCACTGTAAAAGTAAAGCTTTGCTGCACTTCCTCACACAAAACAATAGTGGCAATACCTCCTCTTCTGGTTTTTCTGCCACGCTGGCTCCTTCATCAGTGCTCTGCTGGGCGCGCAGGGTGGACGGGTTTTTACGTCGAATGGACCCACGGGACGAATCTGTAATACTCTGGATCTGTCACGATGACAAGAAAGAAAATGTATTAAAACAAGATGAATTTACAATTTTCTTTCTTTCTTTCTTAACTTTCTTTCTTTCTTTCTGTCTGTCTGTCTGTCTGTCTTTCTGTATGTACTGGTGTTGTGATTAATGACATAGACCAGCAAGGGCAAGTCTAGACACAGATATAATTTACAACAATGTCTAATTATAAATCAATCCCCTTCCGTATAGCTGGCATTTGGAATAGACAGAGTGATGATAGCAGAGTCAAAATAAATATAATTTTCTTCCATGGCCTTTATTGACCGAAATGTCAGGCTGTTCCACCTCCAGCACGTAGACAAGCAGTGCTAGCAGTTAAAATGATATATATTTTCATTTGGTATTTAGATTTGTCCATCACAGCATGCTTACCTCTCTCTCCATTTCATTCTTGGTCAGATGCATCTGTTTGAGGATCTGTGAGCGCTGCTCCATCACCAAAGTCTTCTCATAGGTGTAGGCTGAGATGTCACTGTCATGCTGTGAAGGGAAAAGATATTTTCATGTGTCACAAAGATGTCATGTACCAACTCCAAGTACTCCAAGATCTTGATATTGTGACAACTTTTGAGGGTTATTTTAGGATACATCTAGAACTGTACATTTTCTTGTGGAACTTTACAGAAATATTCTCCCTCTATAGGATTTGTTTCTACACTCAGAAAATGTGACAGAAACGTCTCTCACCATCTCTACCACTTCCACCTCAGCATCGATGCGCAGGTGATACAGGAAGGTGATGAGGTCTTTCTTCATCTGGATACTATTGTCGTCCATCTGAGCTACAGTGAAAATGCGCATCTTGCACTTCCTCCACACCTGTCAGTACAAAGCAGGAAATTAAACACCACCAGATGATGAATAAAGTCTTCAGTGTGTGGTAAAGCAATTTCTCAGTGTGTCAGAACTGACTTTTATATTTAACGTGTTGTGTTTGTGTTCATTATTTAGAAATATTTTCTCAAGACAACAGCATAATAAATCTTTCTCAAAGTCTTAATTCTTTCCCCAGAGAGAGATCTAGCTTCCCACCTTGTGCTGACGCAGCAGGAAGGGCAAGAGCATCAGCATGCCTCCATCATGGACAATCCACCAAACGTCTATGTGCCCCTCAGTGAAGCGCTCTCCATTGGACGGGTAGCTGGCAATGTTCTTGGGAACCAGCAAGGCCATACTGGCCACAGTCGTCTCTCTAACCACCTCTGCACAGGGATGAAAGAAATGACTTTGACATAAAAGTTCCAGTTAAAGACAATCGAGGTTGACCAAAATGGTGCACAAGTTTTAAAGAGCAAAAGCAAGAATAGATGCAGACAGTTAAAAACCAATAGACTGACCAGATACTGCTGCATACAACCTCCCAAACACATGCAAAATACATACCACAACACACACTCAAGAGCGTATTGACAGCCATGTCATTCAGAGTCACAAGCTAAAGAATAAAAATGGATTTTGAGAACATTTTTAAGACCATCAGTGGTGAGGTTAGATCTGATACTGGGTGGGAGGCTGCTCCACAATCCAGGGGCTGTCACCTCAAATGTTGAACCTCTCTTAAATTTCAGCCTAGACTGTGGTGCAGCTAAGAGAGGTCTTTATTGGAAGATATAAGGGGCCTAGGGGTCAAGTAGGAGTGTATTAGTAAATGTAAGTAGGAGCCAGTGTATTCAAAGCCTTCAGCACAAGCAAAATAAGATAATGGAAATCCTACAGAGAACCCTGCTTTTGTCCATTTCATGAATTCATCTCAGTAGTTAGGAAAAAAGAGGATTTGCTAAAATAAATAAATAAATAATTCTCTGGTGATGTTGTATAATCACTTCAGTCAAAATCAACTTCGATAATCTAACATCCAAAATAGCAGTTTCTGCACTAGTGGCCTAAAACGTACCAATGAAGTTCCTACAGCGCTGGTGGTCCTCAGCCTGTTTCCAGTTATGAGGCCAGCTGACCAGCACAGTGTTGTGCTTCAGGCCTCCCAGTCCTCCAACCTGGATCAGGTGGGACGTCCCATCTCTCAGATTAGAGGAGATGACCACTTGAGAGAATCCCTTCACCTTCTCTGTCTCCATTAATTTACGCAAAGACTGGAGAGACACGAACAAGAAAAAGAAGCCATGCAAAAACTGTGAGAACACACAGAGCACAAAGTGGTATGAATTTACTGTGTGTCAGTTAGAGCTTCATCAACACAGCACTGACCTGGTCTGCCTTCTGAGCTTGAGCGTAGTTGTCCAGGAAGGTTCCCTCCACTGAGGTACCGACGATGGTCAGGCCCTTCCCTGCTTTCAGCTGATTGGTCAAGGACAGCAGACGAGGCTGCTCTACATTCTGCTCAGCATCTACACTCACCAGGACCAGGATCTGAGGCCTGAAAGGAGGCACCAGGACAGGGACTCATTTCGGCAGGAAAATGTGATAACACTTAGATAAACTCTGTCTTCATCTGGTCATCTGGTTACATCTGGTCATCATGGATTTTTCAAGTATCTCAAAATGTCAGCTGAAAGGAATATTTCACCACAAAAAACTATATATTTTGTATCATTTAACCAATGGAAAAAGATTTTAATTGCAAGCCTCATAGAGAATGAAGGTTCCAAAAAGTGAAGCCATTTCTGTTGCCAGGGAGTTGACTGGCAATCCTACCCACTCATTGGCTACCGACACATCAATCAGTGTACTGACTGACGTGTGAGAGTATTTTTCGGGGGCAGTTTATTCAGCAATTTTTTCATGTAAGTACATTGGTTTAGGACATACTGAACATACAAATGGAGAGCTAAGACTTAGATTATGCTGCACGAAGAGTTTGAGAATTTGAAACATGCCTCATGGAGAACTTCACTATGAGGTGTTACTAATTGATTATACTGACCTCCAGTTCTTGGTGTGTGGTGGTCCCTCCTCCAGCCTCATGAGAGCGAATCGTGCAGCACTGAGAGAGATGCCACGAATCCCGTCTCCCCACTCCTTCTCAGCTCTGCCACAAAGCACATTCATGTCGGCACAGAACTACACTTCATTGTTCCATTTAAGACGCTCAGTTATAGCTGTACATCTGAGCTACAATGATATATGAATATATGTGCTGCCTAGCAGAGGTGAGCTATGTTTTATTCTGTTAAAGTAAAGCAAATCCAAGCCATCACTATCATTAAGTTAAAGGAACTCTATAACCCCTGGCAGAAGAATAAGGATTTAACACAATGAAAACTGACAAGGACAGTTTTTCTGTGACCTAGCCAAAAAATTCAAAGACTCTCTCCAGCTTAATGGTTTAATACAATCTTCACTCTTGCTTTGGGTCCAAATTGTGTCTTAAGGCAAGGCAGGGAGCTGTCATGGTGATCACTTACCCACAGAACTCGATGTATTTGTAGATGCAGGTAGCGATGCCCATGGCAACTATGGCGTAATACCAGGAACAGATGAACATGAGCGACAGGCACAAGCTCATGCCCAAGAAAGAGAGAGCCCTGCAGGGGACAGGAAGTCATATGCTTGGTCCAACTGCAACCTGCTGCTAGCTTGACACTGCTGGTTGGAGCATAGCAATGACCATAACTTGTAAATAGGAAGTCTTATATTTAGTCCACTGCCTTTGAGCTAATGCCACTAAACAGACAGGCACGTTAAAGCTTACCATGGTGATTCTTGCATACACATGATGACAGCAAACATGACCTCACATGTGTCTGCTGTCTGACACTGATCCTACATGCTTTCACTCTGTAGCAAAGCTTCCCTACTTATTGTACCATTATAGCGGACTGAATGTTTCTGGTTTGTCCTGGAGATGGTTTGCATGACACCAGTATTTGTCATGAAGAGTTCACCCACTCACCAGTGGTAAAACTTGAATCGGGGCCTCCAGTTGGGTGTCCTCAGCAAAGTCTGCAGGGCGCAGGCAAGGTTGACAAACATGTAGCACATCAAGAAAAACCTAGAGAGAGAGAGACAGACAGAACCAGATGGACAGACAGACACACACATACAAATAGACAAGTTAGATACAGAGAAGGAACTTCCCTGCAGTTGGCCTGAAAAGCCATTACGTCTTGTGTGCACTTTTTAAAATTTATGCTTTTGTTTTAATCTGCATCTTTATGTACAACAATCCGAGCTGTATTCGATGTATGAAAGTGCCATATTAATAAAATGTATTATTATTTATTATTATTATTTCTTACATGGAGAGGATGGGTGCGACTGAATCCAGGGAGGCAATGATGATGCCAATCTCACAGATGCAAGCTGTGAGTAGGAGGGCCCAGGTGGGCTCTCCATTGGCTTTACCATGTCCAAATACCTGCAGTAACACAAAAAGACATCCAACATGACAACTGTGAGCACACACATGCACACACGCATGCATGTATCTATGCATGCATGATCATATAAAGGAAAATGAGTAGCAGACAGCCATTCCATATGTCTCATTCAGGTCACATCACTGCCCCAAGCAGGGTCATTAATGACTTTTGTCACCTTGGCTTTTTTTCCTCATTTAATCAGTTGGACCTGGACACAGCTTCTGTCACAACAAGCAAATTGTAGGCAGAGCAGGCATACATTATACATACCACTTCATCCAATGCAAAGATGTGATGCATTTGAATGCTGTGTGTGCACTCACTCTAAGGAAAGGGATGATGCCGTCCCGAGAGATGGCCTGCAGGAGACGTGGAGCTCCAGTCAAACTCTGAAGGCCTGCACCACAGGTGGAGAAGAAGGAGCCAAACACAATGACCCATGGTGATGGCCATGCCAGCGTACCAATCACTAAGTTCCCACTGACCCCTTCGCCAAACCTGAGGGCAAACATGAAGACAAATGACTGAACTGGTGCTGGAAAAACATGCAAACACCTGTTCACTGATCAATCAACATAAATAATATAGGCTAGTGTTTATGTTCTTTATTGATCATGTACAACTCTGTTTAAAATAGGTGATTTGAGAGTGGACATCTGATAAAATGATAATGGAAAAGACTAACAAAGTGTTACATGTAATAGAATTTAGGTATACATAAGACTTACTTGTCCCTTAGGACGACTCCCTCTATACAGGCCCCAAACAGCACCACACACGACATATCTTGGAAACTGTTAAGGAATGCACAGCTTAAAACTTCTAACTCAAACAATATCTTATCATGTAAAAAGGTCCCATTGGCCTTGGCTCAGTGCAGGATACACACTGTAGATGTGGTAGAGATGGCTGCAATGGTGCCGATAGGAATGGACTTCTGAGCATCACGCAGGTCTCCAGACCGGTTGGAGCCAGCCATGATACCTGCAAGGCACCAAGCAGAGAAAAGAAAAACAATCACACTCACCATCTGCTTAGACCTCCATGTGGATGGTCATTCTTCCCCTCAACCTTCTCTTTGCACTTGTCCTCAGTGTCACAATTATCAGGTTCTCGAGGAGAACACATCCACATTTTGAATGAAGATGCTCTGCAACGAATTTACTTATCACAAAAGCAATCAGATTAAACAGAACTTTTAATAAAGCAGCTTAATGCACATTTGAACAACCCATTCTGTTTGATAAAGGCTAAAATCTGTACTAAATCGCAAAGACTGACTATTTGTGCTTTAATGCCTTTGGTAACATAGAATTACTCCTCTTGCATTACTTTTTTATGCATTATTTTTTCACCACTGTAAATATTCTTGTGCCAGTATGCAATGATCAAGTTCCCATAGCAAGAAGCTCTTTTCCTTATAAGCAACTGGAAGCATATGCAAACACAATACACATTTATTTACATAGAAATAGCTTGGGCACAAAAGAAAAAAAAAAACATTGTCTATGTTGTTGCAGGGGAAGATTCAGCAAAAATACAGAAAAGATGCACAAGAGATGGTGATACGCTTGTCATCAGTTGCTTCTTCAAACACTGTGTCAGGTCTAGTCCTGATGATAATCTGGTGCTGACCTGTGACAGAGGGAAAGTATATTCCCACCAGCAGGGTGAAGAAGCTGGTGATGTCAGCCAGCACATAGCGGTTGGAGGCAGTTATAGGACTGTCTGGATCTGCCACTGACGCAAATCCACGCTTCTCCAAAATCATCCCTTTGTCAAGGTAGTAACCAAACAGGTTCTCTGAAAGACAGGTAACGGGTCGGTTTGGCATCATATTTTCATATTAAGACACAATACATGGTGTTGTGATTTACATCGATATGCCATCTCTCACCTGCCAGTATGCCACTAGTGACTCCAGGGATGCCCTGTATCTCTGTGACATTGTTGTTGGTGAAGTACTCGTCACAAGTGGCGTTGAGGTACTCAGAATCGCAGAAGGTCCTCCACAGCTTGGTGGTGACTGTTTCGTTGTCTCTTTCAATGACTTTTGCACACACGTCATACCCTTTAGAGACAAGAGTTCGATTTCCCAGGATGCAGACCCTGCAAGGGAAGTCAGTGAAAGCATCATTTTAACTTATCCAGACATGATACACTCAGAAATCTTGGATGTGATATGGTCTGAAAACATACTTCAGATGAATTAATTTTTGAATGATGCAGACAAATCTATATCAGGGCATAATGTAGACACCAGACAAGACATTCACCAGTGAATAAACCACTTACGGGAAGACGGGGGGGTCGATGGCAGTCTTGATGACACCAGCGTAGACGGCCAGGATGGAGAGGATGACACAAGCCAGGAAGACCAGTGCCAGCTTATTGACATACTTGACCCCCACAAACACCACCAGCGACATGAGGCTCAGCACAATGGTGCCATACACCCGCATGTTGTTGAGGAGAGCCGCCTCTGCCTCAGGCCCCTCCAGGCCCTCAAGCTTGAAGATGGCTGCCTGAGGGATGATATAAATCTGTATGGACAGATGGAGGGAGAAAGGTGGAGGCAAAGGAGACAGAGGGATTTAAGAGAGTATAGTTTGGCAGGGTGGAGTATAATAAAGATACAGAGGAGAGGGAATGAGGGAAGATAAGGGTGAAAACAAAGAGCAATAAGATATAAAAAAGTTGTAAAAAGGTTTTATATTGCAACAGAATGGAGAGAAACAATTTGAGTGTTACATCAAAGAAATTACACCTTTTCTTGCTTACAAGAAGCTCACATTAACTGCATTCTTCTGGTGTCTTATTGTCCCTCATTTAGTTTTTATTGCATTTACATGATGTACAGAGTTTAATAGCTACTGCTAAGTGGTAATGGTCCTTTAGCCCTGTGTGTTGTGTAGAAAAACAAATGTGCTTTATGTACATTTTAGTTAGGATTATAGATATAGATTATAGATATAACTTTAGCAGGATACGCAAAACTAAATATGTCCAAAAGGGCATGTTTTTGCAATGTAAAATGATCAGAAAGAACAGATGAGTGTAAAAGTGACTCCAATCAACAATAATCACGATAAACCAAGATGCAAAAAAAATGAGGATTTTCATCTGTATTAATTATGAAATCTTTGCCTTGGTTAGTCTTGGATCAAGGCTTAAAGAGACCCAAGGAAGTTTGAGAGTTCCTGTTTAGATGTTTTAAAGGTTTGACTCCTTTATTCAGCTTGGTCCATTTCACAACTTCATTTATCATAAAATGCTGTTACTATAGCAGGGTTACACAACTCTAATACCAGTTGCTGCAAAATCTGACTACTGACTGTACTTGACGTTCTGCTACTGTCAAATTATCAGTCTGTAACGTTTGTGGAGGGTTCAGAGATCTTGTGAAAGACAGTCTTGCAAAAGAGGTGTTTATGGTTTTACTACCCTGCCAGCTGAACAGTGTGAGCTTTGTGTCGTCATGTGCAGGATCACTGGCACATCGTGACAAGCTGACAGCGCTGCTTTGGTGACGACCATAAGATAGAGCATGCTCTCTGCCAGATATCAGTTGTTGCTAGAGAGACAAATGTTCAAGTTGTTGATTTGAGTTTGGTGTGGTCACTGTGTGCAGAACTCTCATTTTCTTAATAATTATTTGATCACTTTAATCTATTAATTTCATACAATCTATTCATTCAAATTTTACAAATTCACTACAGTACTGCTTTGCAAAAATACACAGATCCCAGATTAAATACTGGACAAGGCAAAGTAATACAGACAAAGGAGCTTGTAATAAAGTTGTATCAGACATTCAATAGCTTCTTACCAGCAGAATTTCAATACAGCCAAGAATGTACATGGCACCCGCAAAAGTGGTGCCCAAGTAGAAACAGATCCCAACAGCTCCACCAAACTCAGGACCCAGGGAGCGAGAGATCATGTAGTACGAACCTCCAGCTGTGGGCCACAAACAAATAGACAATTAAGCATGCTGTACTGTCAGAACATGATGACAAGTTTGCAAACTGACGGACTGACATACACACACACACAAATGTCTCCCTCAGATACTCACTCACCAGGTACGACTCCATTTGTTGCAATGGCACTCATAGAAATGGCTGTGAGCATGGTCTGAAAAAGCAGCAGACAACGGAGCAGGGTTACAAGAACGTAGGTGGACGCATTTAATCATCTCAAGTCACTTTAAATATGGCTGACTGTGATGAGTTGGAGAACTTGCAGTAGAAGAGTCTGACTCATCTCATCATGTTGAATTGTTCAGTGAGCGGGATAACAAGCTACATGGCTGATTAAGCACGGTCATTCACCTCATCCGGGGTTCTCCAGAATCGGTGGAAGACAGGGTCATATAGATGATCAATTGTGAAAGTGTTGGGTAACCACTGACACAGCTCAGTGATGCAGAGGCAGGGCAACACAGAGCTTATGTTTAGTGACAGCATGATAGAGAATTGAGGATAGAGAGTGACAGAGAACAAATTGAAAGAGACAAAAAACGTTAGCAGCATAAATGTGGACTTTAAACACGGGGCAGAGAAAAGAATGAGAAGCAGAGAGAGGAAGAGCATGGAAACAGCAGAAACAAAAGAGGGAAAAAAGCATGGGAGAAGAATCAGATGTATTATGAACAAAAGTATATTACTGTGTGTG
>OMKZ01018803.1:4601-15983 GCA_900302535.1 Neoniphon sammara
GGGGGGGGGGTGAGCCCAAGTGGGAGAGCCAGATTGAGCACAGACGTTCATTTTTCAGACTGATGATATATTGATCGATCCTGCTGCACCGGCCGCTGTGACAAAGGCCAAGGTTGCAGTCACCCTCGCCCACATGATAACGAGGAAGTGATCATACTGTTAATGAGCCAAATTGGTCCTTAATTATTTCCCATTGTCCCAGATGACTTTCAATTCAGTTTTTTTAATGTGCATATGTCCTCTCCCTCAACACAAAGTCATACACAAGAAGTAGTACAATAGAGGACTGTAGGAGACTCAAAATGCTTACCATAGTCTCTACTAAATCCATGACAGGTATGCAGGAATCTATCATGGCTCTGTCATGTGGTCCATTTTAACTATTTTTAAAACAAATGTTTTTTAAATATATATTGGACACTGTATAGTAAGTAATTTTTAAATGGTTTAAGATATAATATAAATATAGGTTTTATGGTGGATTGTTTGCTTAAAGGAACTGAAAGAAAATTTTGTCATATTCTCTAGTCATACTCCACACTTGCTTAAAAGGGCAAAAAATGAATCCATACACCTTGTGTTACATGAAACACAGATGGTGATACCGCTTTATAGAGTTCCAAAAGGGTAAAAAATGGCAAAATTACTCCATATAGTTTGTCCAGCATAATCCAAGTCTTTCAAAGCCAAACCATGGCATCCTGAGAGGAAAACACATATATTTACAATATCATTTAGTGAACATTTTACTATAGCCTTTATTTCTTACTTATAGCTGTTGGTAGCAACAGATCACACCAATGTGCACCCAAGCCTCACACATGTATTCTGCACGAGAATTTGCTCAAAGAGTGTTTTCTCATAGCACACAAACTCACAACACACTTGTGTATTTAACTGAATGCTAACCGATTCCTTTTAAAATGTACAAACAAGGAAGAAAATATCCGAGGACTTCAGTGTAGAAGAGGTACAACAGTTCTTTGCCCAGCATTGCAAGTTACAAGAGAACTCTTGCAAGTTTCCATTGAAGAAAACATGGATCCACGAGCCTTGCTCACACGTTGAATGCTTGAACTTTTAGCATTTTGCTATCATGGGCTATGGTGAAGATTTGCACTAAATAATGGTTAAGTGTAAGTCTTTCCCAGTCAGAACACAGTTGTTTTGCTTTGGAAGACTTGGATCACACTGCACAAGCTGTATGGAGTACTTTTGTGGTCAGTTTTTACCCTTCATCTGTTTTGGAAAAGGCTGCTGTGGAGTTGTGCTAGCTACCTCCCTGTGTGTTGTAAGGACAAAGAGTTTTTAGTGTTGAGTGGGCTCCCCCACTCGCCACCCCGACCCTGTTCTACCCCAGTGGAGCGTCAGCGTGGAGAGGGGCGAGCGGTTTTGGAAGCGCCCTGGGAAAGAAACACTACAAGATACTGCAGAGGAGAAGAGGAAGAAGGATGGAGAAAGAGAAAGAGAGGAACTGTCAGTACATTGCATTCCAGACTGGTTAGAAAGAGGGGGTTAAAATCGTCGGGAGCCGAGTCGTCGGTCAGAGCTAGGGACCAGGATTTCTCAGAGCCCAGAGACAGAGCTTCCATCTCCGCTAGAGGGATCTAGGCAGGAAGAGACAATGCCTGGTGAGCAGAGAAAACAAACACACACGTTCCATGCAACACGCTAAAAAATAGTGATGGTGCACAGAGATAAGACTTATTACTAACAGGAAAATACACGTTAGAAACAACATACATAAAACTGGAATAACATTGCAAAGTGATAAGAAAAAAAAAGAAAAAGCAATTTTTTAGTCCAGAAATCAAATGAGAACTGAGATCCAGGTTCATTTAAATGTGTTAATATTCTCATCATGTGGGGATACCAACAGCAACATGACAACGTCTCATAGTGGGTCCACATACAGTAAAATGTACAGCCTGATGACCAGTATGATGATTCTGAACAAAACATATCGCATAACAGAGATGATTAACATTAGGTTGAACAGTAGATGAGACAAAGACGTTGGTCTCTGATTGACAGGGACAAACAGACCAACAAACCAAAACAAAAAGAGACACTGTGACGATTTATGCACATTGTATTTGTAATATAACACAGAGACAAGTGTGATACAGTATACAATAATGCGGAGGGGAGGATGGGGGCTGCAAACTGACAGGTGTGAGTAAACTTCATGCACCTGTAAGTGTCTATTGTGCTGAATTGGCTGAATCCAAGAAACCGTGGGTTGGTTAATTGACATCGGGAACACTGAACTACGCATCCTAGAGCACTGCAGAGTTTGGCTCCGGTCACGACATGTTTAGAAACCTTCAGCTTTTTTGGCTTCTGTAAAAGGAGCTGCTGTATGCTTGGCCCTATCCCAACCAGGAGACTTAATAGGGGGAATGCTTTCTGACAGGCACACGGCTGGGCCAGCCATGCCGAGAGAGGCAGGGGGCCTTAACTGGCTGGAAAAGGCTTCTGCTAACTTATCAGGATGAGACTCAGAAATAAAGGGGGATTATTATTGCTAGGCAAATAACAATGTCTCAATCCTATTTAAAAGCTTTTAGAAGACAGATTTTTGCAATGCTAATGTGATTGGTCAAAGCTATTTGCTTTCAAATGAGGAAATGAGGCACCCGGATGCATAATTCAGTGATTCAGTGATCCATAGCTTATTGATTGAGCCATTATGGCGAAGGTTGTGTGTGAGTGTTTGATATGCTTGCCTAAGGAATGCATTTTGTTAACTTGGGCTGGTTTGCTATCTCAAAGCTGTGAGTGACTGATGATTGTACAGATATACGCAGACACGTGCACACACAAACACAGACACAACTCTGCGCAGAGAGTGCACAGAGCAAACTCTAAACCATTTCATTGAGGTTGCTGAACCAGACCAAAAACCTGTCAAGCATGGATGGGTATAAGTGAGCGAGGGGATGAGATCATGGCTGAGGCGGGATATGACGCACGGCACTGTGGTAAGCAACAGGGCTGGTTAGTAAAGGAACAAAATATCCAATGTAGAGGGATGCCAATGCAAAAATGGTACCAGCAGTAGGGCTGCACGATATTTGTGAGACATCATGTTTGCTGAGAACTTTGTTTACTAAATTCTATATGCATTCCTATGGGCCAGCAGTATGGACTTTCTGCATAATTGTCTCCAGCCTAGCATGTGAAGGCCTTTATACACTGCCAAAATACCTATCCTAACAAGTCATTTAGTCTAGTATGCAGGCTTAAATCTTGTTTTTATTAAAGCAAGTGAAATATCTCCCAAAAGGGAAAGAGAACTTCCTGATTAAACTGCAAATCAACTAGATTCAAGAGCTGTCTCAGGTCAAGTCTATCTTTATACTTAGCCACTTTTCCCTGGCGGACCCTTCGGTGGGTTTGCCATTGCTGCACAGCTGAGCTTTGTTCAAACCCACAGAACTTTATTTTAAAATGTAGTGGAGATCTCGACGTTTCCAAAGATCCAAAACATGCCCTGCTGAATTACAGGGAAATGTGTATAAAATGATGCACAAATGATGTAGATATTTTCTATTTGATGTAATGCTGCAGCCATAAAACAATGGCCTCTTGGCTTTGAATATTTCACTCAATATAAGTGTGATGTAGACCAACCAGCAGGTACACAATATGTATGTGACGTTGTCATGAAAATGTTTTTTATAACTTTGAAGCAACTTAATGGGAAATCTGAAAAGAAGACTCTAAAGCTCTGGAGACTACACTAAATGACTCGTCAAGATAGATAACAGAGATTTGTTTTCCCCCAGATTTTAGCAACTGGAGTATTATAACTTTTCTCATGATCAAATGTGCAGCCCTACAGTGAGTGAGCAAGGAAAAGAGCAAAAGACCCACTGGACATAAAACATGGAAGAAGTGGGTCAGCAATGGTGCTGTTTGTGGCTATTGACCTTCTTGTCGGCGCTGTGCTTGCTGGGTTGGGGGGGCAGGGCGTAGTAGTGGCAGATAGAGCCGGACAGGTTGTCCATCAGACTCAGCTCCCCCTCCATCGAACCCTGGATGACCAGGGAGACCGAGTCAAACAGCGCTCTCCGCTGGACACACATGGATAGAGCAGAAGAAAGAAAGAAAGAAAGAAAAAGATGGAGAGAGAGAAAGACAGAGCAGCGGACAGAGAGGCAGCAGTAGTGACAGTAATTGTAGAAGAAGACAGGAACAGATAAAGAGAAGGACAGAAGTCCAGACAGAGATGAATGGATAGATGTGGAAAGAAAGACAGGGAAGGAAAAAGACAGTATTTCAGGAGGAGACAAACACATATAAAAACATAAACAAGACAAAATGCAACACATCCAGGGAGGAGGAGTGGATTATTCTGTTGCTTTAGAGATCAAACTTAACTTACCATCAAAGCTTTCTCTGTACACTGCAAAAACGTTCACATCAACAAGTCATGCAAACTTGCCCTGAGCCTTAAAAATCTGCAATTTCTTCAAACAAGTGAAAAAAATGCCAATTTTTTGAAAGTTAATGCCACTTGTTTAGAATATAGTTCAACTTGTTTCAAGAGTTTTCTTGAATCAAGTATCATTTATGTATTACTCACAGAGTATTTTATGTATTTGGCCTTGTTTCAAGAGATTGACATGTGTTTATGAAAATTTCCACAAACCTGAGATCATGCATTGGAAACAGAAGCAGAAAATGACTGTGAAACTAAATGACTTGGGCTTTTCTGCAACATCCACTTCTACAAAATAACATCTGTTACAACTTCAGCCCACAAGGGGGCACTACAACACTGCAGTAGAGCCCGGTCTCCCACAGGGCTAGAGAAGAGATTGGGGCTTAACCACACACATGTTTTGGGAGAGCGGGAGGGGAAGATGGATAACATCTTAGAGAGGAACATAACGATAGCGAGACCTCTATTTCCTATCCCGAAAAGTTCCCCGCTGTCTGGAAATAGCTGTTGAAGTGAACAACAAGGCCCTGTGGCCCAGCTTTCCCATGGCACTGTGACCTATCTATGACTGGCATGTCCTCTACTGGGAGCAGCCAGACAAATACACACACACACACACACACGCACACACACACACACACACACACACACACACTTGGACTGGATACTGTACAGGAGAAACTGTAAACTGCCCTCATTATATGGGTCAGTAATAACACAACCCATATGGAAAAGAATATATTTGCATGCATTTTTTGCACATATATTATCAACACACATGAACACTATGAAAATCCTGTATCTTTTAAGCATAGTTACATTTACAGTATGTACAATATATGGAGGAAACATATGTCAATGCAAAAATAGTCACTGTCATATACTTTATATGTAGTTGCATACATGGTACCAAAATACATTTGACATGAAATATATCTAAATGTACTGGATCTTAACCCAGAATATATTACTCAAGAGAATACTCTGAAATATAAGCTTATACCAGGGTACATTACACCTAAATAAATCTACTTGTATTTTGAAGTGTATGTCAGACTTTGGTGAATGAATATGGCCTTAAATGGCCATATTCCCCACACTTATTTTTTATTTGCATACGGGTAACAGTTGCTACGGCGATGCAGCGAACAGCACTGATTCATCTTAAACATCACCCCAAAAACAATTAATTTAGATAGCATCCAACATGCTCAGAGTCGCTCAGCGTGGGCCAGAGAATTAACTAATGGTTTGGACTGGAGTCAAGACTAATGACCAGAGACATGGGGGTCATCCGACTGGCCTCACAGCCTGGCCCTCAGCAGGAAATGACCTCAGAGCATCTGTCATGTCACACAGGATCCTCCCTGGCTGACTGTGCAGCGAACAGCCTGACCTACACATTGTCAGAATGAGTGTGTGTGTGTGTGTTTGTATGTATGTGTGTGTGTCTACCGTTGATAGTTTTGATACTGATAGATAAAAAACTGGTTTCCTACTGGTTTACCTGAGCACCATAATGCAAAAAATATTTGCATGTTAAGCTATTTGCATGATTCTATGAAGTGAAACCTCTAATGATCACTAGTAATCAGATTTACATGTGATTAGTGGCTACTGGGAGTATTGAAATGGAAATTATAAAAGAATTACAGAGCAGCATGTGCTAAGTCACCAACCGTGCCAACATGGTGCGATCACATTTAAAGGAACAGTTCACCCAAAATACAAATGTGATATTTTCCCATTCACCTCTAGTGTAATTTCTCCATCCAGATAGTTTCTGTGTGATTTGGTGAGGTTTCCAGTCTGCTGTGACCTTCTTTGTCTCCCTATCCACCCCCAAAAGGCAGATAGATACAATTTGACCATGGGCAAGAAACCCACCAAAACTCTTTGCCCATGAGGGCTGTGGATTATGCTGGGTATCCTTATCATTGTCTTTGGAGAGTTTTCACATGTAAATTTTTGACAGTTTGAGCTCCACAAATGAATACCTTATCCAGTCCAGCCCAGTTTATTGGGGTGCCAGGAGACAGGAAACCTCAGCAAATCACACAGAAACTGTCTGGATGGACAGACTGCACTAGGACTAAGTGGGAAACTGTGTTTTTCTTTATATTTTGGGTGAACTGTTCCTTTAAGGAAATCTAAAGGAGATATATACATGGTACTGATTGCTCTCTATTTATTCCAGTAAAATCACAGGACCCCTCAACGCTATTGTGATTGTGCTTCCTCTGACTCTGTGCATATTTGCACCAACAGAACCAGCAGTGGTTAGTCCTAACTTGCTTGTATTATTGTGTTAATCACAACACAACTGCACTGATTTTCTGCATGTAAATATGGCTAATGAGTGAACTGCGGTTTGAAGCTTTACAAGCAAAGACCAAACACTCACACACAGGCATGCAGACACTCAGGCACGCATTAGGAGCTCCAGTCAGGTTCCTCACCTCCAGTGGTGGCTCCAAGCAGGAAGGGGGATCCGCCCTGATGTGCACTGAGTCTCTGGTTATATCAGCGGACGGCGAGTCCGGCGGGCCTCCCCTCTCCTGCTCCCTGTCTCCTCCTCCTGTGGACCTCCAGGGAGACCCACCTGAGCTCGTCCTCTCCATGCCCAGGGCCAGAGGGTTGAGCTGGGGCGACCTCGCCGCCCCGTCTCCCCCGTCCGTCTGGAGCTCCAGTTCCAGCTCCGCCTCCAGCTCCGCCTCCTCCTTGGCTTCCTTGTTGCTCTCCTCTAGGTGCTTCATCAGGACGGCGATGACGACGTTGACCAGCACAAACTGAGCGGTCAGGACGAAGGAGACAAAGTAGATGGGGGAGACCACAGTGTTGTAGCAGGTGCTGGTGTCATGGGCGCAGTCCCTTAATGTGTCCTGGCACAAGGATGAAAACAACATGAGCATATAAGATAGAGGCACATGTTGGTTTATCCTACTTCTGCACCAGGCATTTGACATAATGAAGCATGTTAAGTTCAGACAGTCACTGGAAAGTTTCTGAACGTTAGCACTTTTCAACAGTGGACAGTTCATGAGTGGCTGTAATAACCCCTTCACATCAAGTACTCCAAGAGGGCTAAAACAAAGGTTAACATCTATTACAGTATGAATTTGGCCCTGGCTGAAAGATTATAATTCTCTCTTTTGCATCTGGGCAGGCAATTTCTTTATTTTCAGCAAAGGAAATAATGGGGAGGCAAAACATTCCTGGACTCGAATCTGTGTAAGTATTCTTCATACTTTGAGTTCACAAAGGGACTGACATCCTAACACATCAACACAAACTGGCCCTTGTGTTCTTGTATGACTATGCATTTATGCATTTGTGTTCGGATCCAAAATGGCGGCGTCAGTTTCACCTTCATTATGCCATTCCAGTTGTCTCCGGTGGAAACTCGGAACAGCAGGAGAAATGCCATGCCAAAGTTTTTGAACGTTGCATAGCGCCCCAGACCCTCGCATGGGTGGAGCTCATCACAGACTGAGAGAGAGAGAGAGAGAGAGAGAGAGAGAGAGAGAGATACCAAGAGATAAGTAGAAAGACAGTTTCATGGGTCTCACAACAACAGTGAGCTTTGCAATGCTAATCACAGTAATGCAGTTTTATTTTTCTTAAAGCTAAAAGCCACAATTACGGGGATCAATATAGCATTTCAATAAGGGAATCAAGAAAGAAGAATTAACACCAGATAGATTAAACCCACAGACGTGAGAATTAAACACTCTGCGCATGGCAATTAGCGCGTGTTTTTGCATGACTCATGTGCACGTGTGTGAATCTCTGTGCACTGTGCATGTATCCGTGTCCTTACTCAAGTCACCAAACAGCTCCACTCCCAGCGCTGCAAAGATAAAGAAGAGGAGCATGAAGAGGAGACCCAGATTCCCCACCTGCAGAGAGACAACAGGAAGAGAGGGGGATTAGTCAGAGCAGAGAAATCCCAGGCAAAATAAACCAATAACGACGGACAACAAACAGCACATTCCAGTGAGAAAACAAACGCGGGGGCCGTGACAAATGGAAAGCAGCGAGGGAAAATGTAAGCTATGGTAATACGGAGAGCAACACGGTGACGAAATCATAATAATGATGAAAAATAATGATAGAATGAGCGAAAGGAAGGGATTAACACAGAGGAGTAATAGAAGCTAATCCTGAATTAGATTAAGAGGCAGAGCTGTAACAGTGTCACTGATCCTGGACTACAGTGAAGGAGATAATAGGGAATAGCAGGTTTGGTAGAGAGGGGGTTTAGGTAATGAAGAGCTTTAGGGTTTGCTGCTGCCGCTACTTGTCAATGCTAATCAGCGTGCGGCGACCTCAATGCCCCGTCCCCATTATCGGATTTATTAATTATGAACAGTCATGACAGGCTCTGCGAGGAATTAGCCTGCAACAACACTCAGCCTCTCCCTCGCTCATTTGCAGAGACAGAGGCAGTCACACACCTCTGCAGGACTCCCGTTTTCTCAATCCAAACATTGCAGAACTTTATTCCCATTTATCTCATCTCATCATCAGTCCCCAAAACTTACAAATCCACCCACCTTTGTTAAAAAACAAACAAACAAAAAAACAACACTTTAAACAACCTGCACTTCCCAATCTCTGCAGGGGGGTTGACTATGCAAATAAGGGTGCCTGGAGTTGGCAAAAAGCTCATGGGAAAGGATGCCGTGAGGGAGAAGGAATCGTATTTGTGACAAAAAAAGGAATGCCTCTGGGATGTCAGGATAGGCGTAGCTCCAGTGAGATATACTAGGATAGGAGGGATCCGAAGACAAAGACACAGATGAGGAGGGAAAGGGAGCGTAATGGATTTTAAGCGTGTTGTTGAACAGGGTCGATTGCGTACCTGAGGCAGAGCTTGCATAACGGTGTCCAGCAAAGCTCTCATCCCCACTGCCATCTTCAATAGCTTCAGTACTGTGGGGACACACACACACACACACACACAATGAGAGAGCGCCCTAAGAATATTAACAATTCTCAGTCTTACATAACAGTGGGGGACTTGTGCCATCACACCTTCTTTGAAATTGAAAGGATGCTGGTCTCACCTATAGTCTAATTCTGCTGGTTACTGTAGTCACAGATAAGGATTTCTTTGTATGGAAACAGTAAGCTTTCAGACAGCCTGATTGAGGTCACATACTCCTGATTGGGGTCACGGTTTGATGAGGTCATCAGCGTGGCGATGGGGTGCTGATGAAACGCGGCTGTGACTTTAATTACAAAGGCCGATGGATAACGCACGATTATGCAGAGAGGGGTAAGGATGCACGCTGAGAGGAAACACCAGCAGGGTAAACAATGATTCCCTTTTCTGTTCGCCTTAACAGGCAAATGGCTGATCAGACTGTAGCTGGGTAGCACAAAAACACATCAAATCCATTTGACACAATGAACATCCAATCACTCAAACCAGCTCAGACACATGAAGTGTAAATGACCCATCATCTCCGGTCAACATATAGGACCTACAGTATGTTAACAGAAATTTTGCAGGGAGATGCAACCAGGTTGCAATCAAACAGGCGTCAGGTAGCTTGGATAGAAACACACTCCTGAAAAATGAATTATCGGGATACTTGTGAATGGGGAACAAGTGTGGCAATACACATTTTGATGGGGAAAGAGGACATCTGATTACGCTATGTACATCAGAGCTGCATTATAATAAATGTGCAAATATAATCCAGCTAAATCATACTTTGACAGAATCTAGAAACGAGACAAAATTTAAATTTTTATTCTGCATCTTGCATGATGTCACACAGGATAACTTTGACTGTCAACCAGTGCTGGAAAAACTGCCCAGATCCTTCACTCAAGTAAAAGTACAAACAGATTATGGAAAAATACTCCAGTAAAAGTAAAAGCTGTGCATTCATAATGTTACTTAGGAAAAAGTATAGAAGTATTCGCTGTAAAATGTAGTATGAAAAGTAATAGCAGCCACTGTGAAGAATGGTTCCTTTCAGTGTGTTAAATTATTGATGCATGAACCTGTCAGAAGTACAGTAATGTTGTAGCTCTAACTGCTCCACATACTGTTATACTGTAATGGCTAGTTTACACTCTAAGAATTCATCACATCTGATGTTTGCATGTAAAAGCTTATTTTGCAAAGCTGTTAAATAAATGTAATCCTGTAGGTCTCGCTAAATAGAAATCCTCAAGTAACCAGTGCCAATACAACAAAATTGTAGTTATGTGTATTACTAGTGTAAATGCACTTTCCATTTCTGCTTTCAATACACTGCTAAATGGTGGGGAGTGTTTATCTGTCCAATGCTAACAGGTATAATAAAGAGGAATAAATGAGGTAGTTACGGCGACCACTTAGGTGTACCCTGCAAACATATGCACAGTCACACACAGGACACACGAGAGCAGGTGTTTGGACCGCGTCTGCTGTGTGACAGTAATCAATAAGGACTCCCCTGCTCGTTCTTTCATTACACGTTCAGTAATCATACCAAACAGATGAGCTTCCCTCCTGCTTCTCTCATCCCCTCTTTCTTCTCATCTTCTCCCGCCTCCCCTCTCCCTCCCTCTTATCTTTTAATACCTGGACAGTAATCAGCAGAAAGCACACAAGCGGTTTGGCTTTCCCCTTCTCCTTCCCTTGCCCCGCCCAGTCCATCCCTTCTTTATAACTCAGCCTTCCTAATTCTATACCCATCGATGCTCTCCTCCACTTCCTCCACGCTCCCTAATCCTTTTACTGTCTCTGCAGATATACCGTACATGCTCTCTCGCGCACACACACACACACACACACACACACAAAAAAACAGAACCTTTTTTGGCAACTGAAAAATGAAGCCAGCTTGATGACATTCACATATTCACACCGAATGGCAAGACATGTGTTTCCAAACGGGAATCACAATTAACCGGGAACACTTTTTATACAA
>OMKZ01018804.1:0-13201 GCA_900302535.1 Neoniphon sammara
ACAAAGATATAAAATGTGGGGGAAAGAGTTGAAATGCACCTTTAGGAGCATTTGTCTTTCTAACTCAACTGGGATCTGAACTGCACACACACACATGCACACGCACACACACACACACACACACACACACACACACAAACACACACACACACACGTATGGACACAATCTCCTTCCTCTTCAAACCCCCTGTTGTGTACACCTGTGAAAGTGCCAAAATCCGGGACTCTTTCAGCTCACTCTCTCTCCATCTACCTCTGTCTCTCTTTCCGTCCTCTTTCTCTTGTTACCTGTCTCTCTCTCTCTCTCCCTCTCTCTCTCCCTCTCTCTCTCCCTCTCTCTGACTCTCTCTCTCCTTGACGGCCCCTCTGTGTAAACATTCCTCCGGTTAGCTAGCAGCCTAGCTCATCTTTAATTGGTTGTTAAAAAAGACGTTTCCTCCTGATGAGGATACCACCATGGAAGCTCGAGTGTGTGTGTGTGTGTGTGTGTGTGTGCATGCGTGGAGTGTGTGTGTGTGTGTGTTTCTAAGATGAGCGTATATGCACTTGTAAGACTGAGGAATGCGGGTCTATATGTGTGTGTATGTGCCTGTAAGATCACCAAGTGCACATCACTCAATGTAGTCATTAATCATATTCAGTCACCCCTGTTTAAAAATGTTTCCCTCAAATGACACCAGCACATCAACTTTACAGAAGAAGCTTGTTCACTCAGTAGGATAAAATGTTCAGTGAGTTCAAACATATTTGAACTTGAAATTCTAGAACATCTTATAGAATGTGTATTTGAACTCTTAATAATTAAAGAGAAATGCTTCCCAAAACAGAAATTCCATGTACTATTTCTGTGATTTTGTGAGGCTCAGTGATTTGTGGACATTTATGAACCAGTTTCCCCCATAATATAATACAGGCCTAAGCAGTGCTGGAAATGGGCCGGAAAGCACTGGAACTCTGTTCCACCAGTAAATCTGAAGGGGGAACAGCACTGTGGTTCAGACTGAACTCAAACTGAATGCAAACCGGTTGATTTTTTTTTTCCAGTTACACTTGGGAAACATCAAAATCTCCCATCAGATGCATAGTTGTGAGCTGCGCGCAATTTTTTTTTCTTTTGTCTCCTGAACGCACCCTGAATTTAATAGGTGAATTGCTTCTCCTCAGTTCCCCTTGTCAGGCATCTTTACATACCCTGAAGCGAGCAGTTCATGCTGATCTGGCCAGGTAACGAGAGGCCTGTGTTCCCTCTTGAGCCAGCAATTGTTTCCTGTTGTGCTCCTCCACTGTTACTCCTCCAGTTAACATCCACTTTTCTGAACAATTCTCACTGATAGCTTAACCACCTATCTTGGTATAAACATCTCTCCGTGTAGGCTGGGACAAAAACACCTTATTTTCAGCTGGTTCATTACTTGAATTCAATGCTTATGTGGAATAACGGCATATTTTATCAAAGTAACATTATGCAAGATGAAAATGTTTGTGTAATGTTCTGTCAGTTAGTAAAAGGAACTTCCTGTTCAAAGCCACAGTGTTTTCAAAGCAACAGAAGAGGGCTCACTGCATAGCTTTCAACGGTGATGATCCAAAGAGGAAAGATTTCCTGATTCCTGAACACAATCATGGTTTTTCAAACTTCAGAGTGAAAGACAAAAACTAAATAACGTGAGTGAGAAATGTTCATATTTTTCTGAATATTGCGTGATTCTCTGAATCAAACTAAGAGCTAATGATTGATTTATTGAAACAGTAAATAGTGCTAATACTAATATTCATAGGGAATATGTACCATGTGTCCACCAGTGTTGGGGATTACCTTTAAGAGTAACTCATAACTATGCAACAATAGAAACAGAAATTCAACAGTCTGAAATACTGTTGAATTTCATGAGTAGGTTGTTTAACCCCCAGTTTTTATATTTTCTTTCCAAAATAATCAAGAATTGACAATTGACTGAAATCCTCAGGGTGCCTATGCCTGTTTATTATACTGTATGTAAGACTGAACTCTCAGTGAAGGTGGACTAAAGCAAGTTTCTTAGATGAGGAAGATTTAAATTGCCCCCCACACAAAAGGCAATCTAAGCAACTAAACCTGATATAAGTGCACTGTCTAACATTATAATCATCCAGAAAAACCCAGATGTCAGTAAAATGAAGATTTAGTATAGGCGGTACCATAACAGAATACACAATGTGGTACACATACCTTGGTCTCACAATTACGGCTTTTTGAAGTTTTTGTACAGAATGTAGTTAAGGAAAAAGCTTGAAGAGACGTCTGTCCAATAAAAAGATTTGAGAATATCCAAGTGCAATTAAAATCTGGTTTACAGCATTTGACAGTGTGAACAAGCCAGCTGATCTTCATGCTAAAGAAGTATTGGATTTAATCTGTCATTTTTGGGACAGCTTGAGGGAGAAATTTGCCAAACTGTCCTTAATACCAAAGAAAAACTCTATGACACAATGACACTACGTATGACTTAGACCCCCAAACAGATTTTTGGAAATACCTAAAATCTAATTTCAAAGTTATCAGATACTAACATAATCCAAGAGTCAAACACAGAAGAGTCTCTGGAGGATTAATGTTTTTCCAATCTGTTCTATTCATGATTCAGTACAGTTAGGATCTGGTAAAAGCATACTAATCCAGCACCTTTGATACCAGCATGCTGTCAAAGGGTGCTGGCAAGACTGCTGTCATCGAGCCAGTGACGCACAAAAATATAGTCAACCATCAGGTATAGGCACCATTTTTAAATGTTCAGTCTACGGCATAAACAAACAAATCAGAAGTAAGTCAGACAGGGCTGAGAACGAGACAACACATAAAGAAACAGCAACAACAAAACACTGTAACTATAGCATATGGAAGAAATGCAAGCTCTAATCACATTATGGGCCAATAAGTAAGCGCAGAAAAATCTTAATTCTTCAGCGTTCAAAAGTTTTCATAAATAAGTTGAGACATTTCAACTTGGGCACTAGCTGCAATAGTTCTGCTCTTGCTATAGTTACTCATTCTTGACAGGGTCTGATATGTTAAACGTTTCAGTGGAAAACCAAAGGGTGCCGATCCTGTGCCATACTGTGCCAAACCATTCCCAGGCCAGCACGGGTAAAACACAGTAAGACAGTGGAAAAAGCACATAAGAATAACTGCTCCGACAAATTCAAACCTTCACAACTGTCAGATTCAAACTGACTCCCAAATATTGATTCTGCTCAACTAAATTATAAAGCAATGCCATAAACCTATTCTGAACATTAGGAGAAACTGAGAGAAAACTAAAAGTTGTTCAGGATTAGTTCATTCAAGCATCTATGAAATGTATAAATATATGCACTTTGGCAATACTGCAACAAAGAAGTAAGATAGATAGATCGATAGATGTCTCTGTCACTCGCTCTCTCTTTCTCGCAGGGCTGCTGTGAGTGTTTCATCCTTTTACTGGCTCTGTGAATCAGGAGGCTCTTTAGCTTTTATGAGCCTCTTAGCAGGCGTGTACAGGTCCAACTGTGAACACGTGCTGCCCTCCCCACAGTGTAAACTCAAAGCATCCTACATGCAGCTGTAAGGAAGAAGACAAGGGCTGAGATGAAATTAAATTACTAACTAAATGAACAAAAACTAGAAAACATAAGCTGAAAGACAGAAAAGGGAATGGACAAATGGAGTGTGGCGAAAACATTACCCCCGTCTAACTCTGTTGGCGGTGATAAAATCCGAGGAGTAATTAGTACACTCCTCAAGGATCTTGATAGGCGTTGCATAATTTTCTCTGCGGGGCTCCTGCTAGCTTTTGCTAATTCTGATCAGTCAGTGTTATTTTCAGTATTCACTTGAAAGGCATTTTCCAGTGAAACTCAGCTGACAATGAAGCTATGGTGAAGTCAGATTTGGCCGACAGAGTTTCTGATAGCCATTATTAGCACAGCCATGTTGGAGTCCATGATTATTCCACCCTCACAAGCTCTGTCCACTGACTAGGAACAGGCAATATGGACAAAATCAAATATCGCAATATTTTTGACCCAATACCTTGATATCGATATTATGATGATATTGTAGGGATGACTACTGGTGCTTTCACAAAATATTCACACAACAGATTTTTGATGAACAATCAGTAATGTGGATATGATTACCAACCAGATAGAAGCAAATAACAGAACAGCTAGAACAGTCTAGTAAGTTCAGAAAACTGCATCCCTTTACTGCAATGCAGCCTGTAAAACCAGGAAAAGACAACACTTATGCCATATCATGATGTTACAATATCCAAAATACCAAACAATATCTAGTCATATATCATGATAGCAATATAATATTGATATACTGCCCAGCCCTAACAATGACTAAATCAAATGCATTCAGACAACTTCTCACATTTTGGATTAACCTCAATGACAACTTGAGGCTTTTGACAAACCTCAATGACAAATTGAGCAGACCCCAAATATTGTTTCACAACCATTTCCTTTTTCCAACACTCCATCCCTAAGAGAGGAATGTAACAATGAGCAAACTAGCCTTGGTCTGGTTTCCAAAAATATCTCAGATGCCTTTTAATCTAACTGTTGTGATAACATGTTTGTGGGAAATTGTAGCCTGGTTTAGTGACAAGATTACTTGTAGATCTGGAGGAGAGGAGAGGAGAGGAGATTTTTGGGTGACAGTGGGGAGAGCAGCGTAGCAGGTACAGGAGCATTACTGTCTACAGAGAGCCCTTCCTATTAGAGACAGACTAGAAAGAGGGAGAGAAGAGGGAGAGAAAGAGATGGTAAGAAAGAGAGAATTAGAAGGAAAGCCAAGTCTTCAGTCAGTAGCAGCTTGCCAGAGCATTGCTTTGCTTCGCCAGGTCCCTGTGCTCTCTACTCTGTCCTCTCCAATAAGACCCCTGGTTTAATGCTGGAAAATTCCCTCCAAGCTGTCAATCACCCCCTTTAATAAAAACAAAGTATAACATTGCGGTCTCGCTCGCTCTCCGTCCCCCCCAGAGAATTAGAATGCGAGGTTTTGTCTGCGGAACTGTGAAAATCTCCTCTGCTTTTATTAGCAAAGCCCTGGTTCGACCGAAACGCTGGAAAAATCGGGCCACTCTCTGCTCTGCGTCTCCCATCTGGTCTGCATTAAAGCCAACCACCTGGACCCAAACCAAACCTGAAATGAAACTGGGGGTATTACAGAAAATAACTCTGGGATCTGCCTGCACACACACACACACACACACACACACACACACAAATACACATGCGTGTGTGCATGCTCCAGACATGGTTCATGCAGCCTCCTGCTTCTCTCGCTTTCTATTTCGTGCTTAATCAGATTTCCTTAAGGAAAAATGGTCTTAACCCACATGATGGGATCTGATTTGACTGGCTGGTTGGCTCTTTGGCTGAGGTTTTTGATTGGTTGGTTAACTGACTAGCTGATTGGCCAGCTGGTTGCTGACAAGCGGGCTAGCAGGCTGGCTTACTGCAGGGGAGACTGACTGGCTGACTGACAACGTATGTGTAGGCTAATTTTAGTTAACTTATTCTTTTAGCGGCATTTTTGTTCTGTTATTCTGTTAGCTGAATTTATGTACAGAAAAAAGAAAAAGAAAAATAAGCAGGTTGTACTTACAGGTCCATTCATTCCTGCAAGTACAAGTACAAGACCATTCAGTCTCATGTGCCAGACAAGATTTAAGCCTTCACAAATCACCACAGTATATTGCTCATCACAGGATATGAATCCGCAACTTTTCAGCCGTTAATCATACCTCTGGTCTATGGAGTGGGATGCATTCACCTGCACTGTTTTGCCTGCTCTTACAAGGAGAGTGAAAACGAAGAATTGCACTGGCTTTAAAATGTAAATGGCATGCATGTGAGAATGCATGATAAGCGGATCACTTAAGCCCATCTTGTCACAGTCATACTGCAGACCTGTGTAAAACAGTAGGATAGGATAAAATTCAGTAGCTCAGTGCCCCTGGAGAACACACACACACGCACATACACATACAATATACACAAAGCTAGTTGGTTGTATTCCAGCACAGCTCTTTGCCTCCTTAAATCACCAAGGTAAAGTGTTAGTAGAGGCAGAACAAAATGAAATGAAAATAAACATGGCAGAGAAACGTTTACAGCCCAGAACCCGGTATCACTCCCCTCGGTGGAAAATGCATCGTAAATTATAGCAGATCATTTTGTGGAATTTTGGAAAAAAAAAAGTGCTCCTTTCCAACAAAAAAAACTGTGCAGTTGATTTATACCAGCATTAATTGTGGGTGCATGTGTGTGTGACTGTGCTGTGTGTTCGGGTGGCTTGTATAAACCCATGTGCATTTTGTTGGCGCTGGTGTGAGTGCGTTTGTTTGCATGTGAGGTTGCGTGTGTATAGGTATTTGGCTTGTGCGCTTTTAACGTGTGTATATGATTGCTGTGTGTGAGTGCAGGGTTTTATCTGTGGAGAGCAATGATGCTGTGGTTTTTGACCATACGATCCTGTACATTTCTCGAGCGCTATACGCAGCTGGACAGATTCCACAGCTCATAACAACAATATGTTCCATATGAATCCCACTCTTCACCTCTGTCAAGGTTTGGCTACAACTATAACCCTGGCTGTATAGATTTCTAAAGTATATATCCTTCGACTGGTGCTATTCTAGAGCCAATAAAAAAGGGACAAGACAACCTCATCAGTGTCAAGGCAATTCACCCTTTATGGTGGCAACACTGAGGGCAGAAGTCTCTTGCAGAATATCTTCAAACATCAAGGAAGACAAACAAAAACACACATAACTGAACTTCTTGCTTCGATGTAAGCTGTACACTGACCCCTTGTCAACTCAGCAAGTTCCTGAACCTCCTTCTTAAAACATGTTGCAGCTTTATAATCTTCAGCCTGCAGGTAACAGCACACTGCACTGATAGCAGCTGTGCAATAACTCAAATCACTGTTTTGCATGAATATCACTCTTTACCCTGTCTAGGTTTGCACACCACTGTAATCCCAGCAGCACAGACATCTCAACTATATATCATGTGATTTGACTCCATTACATTCATTGAACTATTTATGTGTAAAAGGCCCACGTCCTCTGTTATTTCTACAGAGGTAAACAATTCTGTCTTCATTGTTATGCCAAAAATTGGTGTATTGGTAATTGGTATATAACACAAAACAGGTGTTATAGAAAGATTTGCCAAACAGTTCCTTGCACCTTTTGGCAGTGAGAAAGGGAGAAAATGTTGAATTAAGTAGTTTCTGTTGGAGATACAGCAGCTGTACATCAGCACTGCAGAATGAAGTAAAACACGGGCCAGTTTTGTTTCTTGCTCTCTGAGACCAAAAGGGTTGAAATGTGCTGCTGCACGTAACATTTGTGTTGTAAAGCAGTGGCATGAATAGTGGAGCCAAAATATGCATATCATTTCCTGATATCACTGCTATGAAAGTATTTTTTGATTTTATTTATTTATTTTTTCATATTTTGTTGCTTTTACATCAAGATGATTGCACAGTTAAATTACACATTTATTTATGGAAATCCTTAGAACAACTGCACAAGAACTGATTTGGCAATTCTTGTAATGGTGATACTTGCAGAAGCAATTTTTTATTAATTATTGATTAAAAATAAAAGAATAATAGCTACCACTTTGTGCTGTATCTAACATCACCTCTAAGCTGCTCTAAAATCTTTGTAAAACATACAGTAAGTCCTTATAGATGCACCAGTGTCAAAGTAAAAACAAATCTAAACAGTTTGTGATCTGATCTGACTGTAAAAAGAAAAGAATTGATTTCATGAGTATTCACCCCATGTTAGGAGGCCAAATGTTTCATAGAGGCACCATTGGTTGCAATTACACCTCTGAGTCTACACGGACAACTATCTCAATGTTGCACATCTGGATGCTGCAATTTTTGACCAATCTTTTTGTTTTGCTAAATTGCTCAAGCTCCATCATGCTCGATGGAAACCTCGAGCAATCAGAAATGTTCAAGGCCTGCGCACAATTCTCAGTTCAGTTGAGGTCTAGGCTCTGGCTGGGCTTTGGCAGAGTGTTTGGGGTCATTGTCCCGCTGGAAGATAAATCCTCTCCCAGGTTGCAGTTCTCTTGTAGGTTTTACTCCAGAGTTCTCCTGTACTTTTCTGAATGTACTTTACCTTTCATCTTCACAAGCCCTCAAGGAGTTGATGCAGAGCAGCATCCCCCCAGGACAATGTTTCCCCTACTGCAGACACTGTGGACCCGCAGTAAGGAGTGCTCAGGGCTGAGGTGTTGGTCCTGCACCCAGTACAATTCTTGAGTTTTCTTCTCATCAGACCACATATCCTTTTCCACTTTTTATTTTTATTCCTCTTCCACATGCTTTAAGAAAAACTCTACCCAAGATTTCATGCGTTTTTCCAAAAACAGGAAGTTCTTTATATTGGACTTTATTTTGTTTCAAGGGACCTTCAGTGCCTTGGAAATGCATTGGAAATGTTTTTTTATATCCCTGATTTATGTTTTTTAAGAAATGTATCCCAGATTTACTTGAAAAATTCCACTATCTTCATGATGTAGTGTTTGTTGTGAAATGTGCTAACCAACCATGACATCTTCCAGGTACAGCAGATGAAGGTGCATTTAACCTGAAAACATTTCTTGGTCTTAACTGAAACACAGGTGATTCCCATTTAACTAATTCTGACTTCTCACAACAGGTGGTTGCACCAGGGCTGATTAAGGGTTTCAGCAAAGGGCATGAATACTTATGAAGTCAATTATTTTCCATACAAAGAGTATTTTTGTTGTTAATGTAGACCAATTTGTGTCTGCATGATTTGGAGTTTGATTGATGATTTGAGTTTTTTTTCCCTTGATCACTGGCAAATAGCCTTATTAAATTCATGCTGTAAAATCACTAAAGCTGAAAATGTTCACAAATAGCAAATGTATCCATTAGATGTCTCATACTCAAGTGTTAGTGCATTATAGCCTGTGAAAAAAACCCTAATAACATAAAAGTAGGTATTAATAGGGTAGAACTAAGATGAAAATTGCAATATAAAACCTCTGGCAAAAATGAATGTCAACTATGTATTTGGACTGTCCAATATTAATACTCAACTTAGTATCAACTTTGTATGTTTATTTATATGATTTGTATGATGTATGATTTTTTCAGTTTTGCAGCTGACTCAGTGTTAATGCTTAACTTCATGTCAACCTCTCCAATGTAAAAAGTCAGTATCAAAAGACTGTCAATTAACTTTTAATTTACAAACTCTGCACCACACTTTCCCCCAGGGTTTATTAATTTATTTGTTTATGCAAAATGCTCATGGGCAAGTTACCAAATCAGAATCTCCCATCTTTATGTACAGAACTGGATTACCATGGGTATGTTGGCATCTGTCTTTTTTTTATAATATGAATAGTGTTGTGCACATGTAGTGGATCAAATGTAAAACAGGGCATCAGTCATAGGAATATATGTGGAACATCAACATACAGGACAGTATAGTCTGGGTAGACATGGCATTTTCAGTTTTCCTTGCAATGCTGTTTGTGACATTTTCACAGATGACCAGTGTCTGCCTTGATTCTGATTAATAAGGTGCATTTGCAACATTAGAGCTTGAAATAACAACACAAGCTCTTTCATTTGTTGTTGTCCTCGACTTCCGCGTTGCGCCCAGCAGCACGCCCACATCTGTAAAGTAACGCTGTCCATTCAACTCCCAAGCTAGTGGAAACACAGTCCGGTTTGTAGAAGGGCCAAGCTGAGCACTGGCACCAGCACCGGCACTGAGTTGGTGGAAATGAGGAATGAGAGTTTACTTGTGTTCCACCTGGGCTGTTGTCTTGTCTTTCTGTATTGTTAAAAGCACTGTGAGGTATGGTAGTAGTGAACTGGACAGAGGTGGGTGAAGCAGCTCAGGTCAGAGGCCTACTGTAATTAAAGAGCCTGCAGAGAGTGTGACTTCTTTGGAGATATTTGACTCCATGGCTTTCAGCGTCTTGCTCTTCAGCCAATACAGATTCCTTTGTGTTTATGCGTGAAATTAATCCGTCATGGACTCACACTGAAGTAATTTATGGATTTGTTTGGTAGATATTGTACCGACAGATTACAAAGGATCTGTGACTCAGTCTTTGTTTTGTGGTTACACATGGGAACTTGTGCTCAAAAACTGGCCCTGTGCTCACAATTGGTGCCATGGATACTTGCATATTAAAATACAATGTCAGCTGATTATGTAGTGTTTCCACTGCATGGTATGATGATTTTGTGTATACGCAAAATGTCTATATGTTTACTACACTAGCACAGTTAAAATAAATAGTGCTTTCATATTAAGTATTTTGTTGTTCTTTTTTTTTGTTCATAATGAAGGCTAGTAAAATGTGCAAACAACTAAATCTTGTAGAATTCTAAATTATTATGTGAAATATGTGAAGTATATGAAGTTTTACAGTAAGGCCTGGTGACGTACAGTTTTAACATGCTGCAATTTGAAAAGTCGGCTGGTAATTTTATACTGAATCATCACTTGAGTGTACAGTATACAGTACATAGTGTTTAGTAATATTGAAGACAGGGTTGGTGTGTTTTGAAAGACAGTCAGTGCAGTTGTGCTTTAGCTGTGAGTGTTGCGGCTGTAGAGGCGCTTCATTTCTATCACAGGACCACCTGTGACTCAGTGCTGCATGTTGTTGTGTGCCAGGGACTTTTCAACAACTCCTGTGATAAACACATGTAGGATATGCAACATGGTGCGCCGCAAGGTTAAAGCTGGCTGATGATTGGCCAAAATACGAGCAGCCTGTGGGATTCCTATGTTACCAATAAATTAGGAAAACTAGGCAAGTCTATATTTGTTGCTGCATTTATTGTCACCCTCTGTCTGCCTGCAACTTGTCTTTGTGTGTCTGCCTCTCCTTTATCCGTCTCCACCTCCCCGCTCTCTGTCGTCTCTTTCCTTTGTCTGACCATAAACACAATAAGTCAAAATGTGCTGCTACATTCACAGAACAATACTTACAATAAACCTTTTTCACAGCAGCCATTTTGACATGAAACAGCAGGTAAGCACAGGTGATATTAATGACATTATTGAAGGATCTGTTCTATTGAATAGAGCCAGGGTCCTGCTATTGTTCATGCTGGCTCACTGGAAAGACTCTGCTGCACTTAATTGGAGCAGAACCATTCATTCATTAATGTCATTAGTAGCACCTGTGTTTACCTGCTGTTTCATGTCAAAATAGCTGCTGTGAAAAAGGTCTATGGTTAATGTGAATCATTTTACATAAAGTGAGGGTTAACACCAATTCTTTTAGATTCTATTACATCTTTCTGGCTTATTTTTCGTATTTTTTCTGAGATAATTGAGGCATAGGTTGCTTACTGGTGTATTTACAATTTACTGGTATATTTACTATTTTTGGTATTTTTGGTTGGAAGCCCTGACATGTTATCATAAATCATATCATATATCAGAATATGAAGATCATCATATAGATTAGCAGGTATTTTATTTTTTATTATGTTTTAGAAGAGAATCTGGTTGTGAAATTCAATACATAATTTGAGTGGAAATACTGGGCAAATATATTCAGCAAATATTGTTTGATATTTATCGTCTTCATTACTTGATGTGCTTCTCATGCCTGTCTGTCTCCCAATAAATATAAATACAATCTCAAGAAACATTTTACTCATACTTATTGTTTGAACTCTTTGAAATGTGATGGTTTACATGCTGAATTACTTCAGCATGTATCCAGTGAAATGTGATTATTGCACGCAGTATCCAAAAACTTCGCTGGGTGTTGCAGTTCAACACTCAGCCGTCTGTTTACTTTGCAAAGTGGGATGATGAGTTATAGTAGATGATGCGTATGTACAGTAAGGAGAAGCTTAGATATACCACACTGGCAGCTGCGGCTGAACAGTGAGTTGGCAGTCCAGGAAACGCCCTGTGGAAGTTGGGTGCCATGGATTTGTAGCCACATCCACTACCAGTTTACTCAAAGAGTTACAGCAGGGTTTTGTGGTCAGGGCGTATGTCACGGCGCTTCTGAAAAGAGCAAACAGTGACTAGCTGAAATGAAAGGACAAAGCTATCAGAGTCAAACCTATGGAAATCCATGTTAAGTTTATGATTTGATGGCAAAGCTATAGTATAAAAGTGGGTAGTTGTACACATTCCTCTGTTCCTGGTATAGTGCTGTACTTTGACATAGTTAAGTGTAGTGTCTGTTGATACACTTTGGTTTGCTGGGCAAGCAATTTTAAACCAGAGAGGTCACTCTTCACACTCTCTGAACTGTGAGGTCATCACTCACCATCTGCACCCCCCATTTCAGACTTATCAACCCTCCAAGTTAGTGTTACAACTAGTTCCCAAAATATATGGCAGTAGGAATAAGACACTGGTTAGTCTGGTTGATTCTGTTACATGAGTCTGCACATCAGTTTACTACTAAAATGATTACAAGGCAGAATAAAATAGCTGCATCAAATGAGAAACAAATAGGAGCTGTGAAAGGCTATATACTGTATATTTCTGCTCTTTTACCAGTACTGCTCCAACACACACCCTGTCAGAGTTTGGCTCATAATGGACTTATGTTAGAGTATTAAATCATAGAGACAGCACAAATACCCACCCAAATCGCTGCGCTCTTAAAACAGAGGGTTCAAATAGTACAAAAAGTTCTTTCGCCATTTATGATAAAGAACCTCTTTTGTAAAAGGTTCTACTTTGCATCAGCAAACAATAAATCCTGTTTTCAGCAGGACCGCAAACGGCGGGGACAGTGTGCTACAAACTCAAATGTCTGTCCGTGACTGACTGACTGAGTGACCAAGTTAGACCATTGGTCGGTTGGTCACAGAAAATAAACAGAAAAAACAAAATTTGTTCATTGTACATTGCACAAATGTTCTCATATGCGCACTCATGAGGAAACAGCCTCCAAAGAATCAACAGCTCCAAAAGTGTGCTGGAGTAGTACGGCTCTGACAAAATGATTTTCCTTCTGTATATTACATGCCACTGTTATGTCAATATCACTCTCACACAGGAGGGATGAGTTTGTGCTGCGTGCATTTACTTGACATATGATTTTATTTATTTTGCAAGGTATCGTTGGTTTTCTATTTTTATGACAATGTTATCAGACTTGGCTATAA
>OMKZ01018805.1:9189-42242 GCA_900302535.1 Neoniphon sammara
AAAAAAAAAAGAAAAAAAAAAGAATGATCCTCAGGTCACTGACCTCTACTGGTGCACCACTCATATATGCACTTCCTGATTTTGTGGCAATTCATCAGTGTGCGTTTGGCCTCCTCCATGCAAAAATGAGCTGCCAAGGCATCCAGTGGACATGTGACTCGTTCCTCAGCAGCCCATTTGAAGGTCAGAGAAAACAGGGAGAATGAGAAAAAGGAAAAGGGGAGAAGGAAAAGGAGGTGGTCCCTTTTTAAGGAGCCCAGTGGGGATCATAAAAATTGGGTCAAGGGAAATATCCTCTGACACAAGCCAACTAGCTTTCCTTTTTTGTTTCATTATGTAGAATTATCAGGGAGAATGTTGTCTCCACTGGAGTCTGAATGGAAACTGATTTTTATCATCTATTGCGGTTTAAAACTTTCTCTCCAATAGTCTCACCAATGATGACATCACTGTTAAGGAGTAAAGCTTCCATCCTCTGCTCTACCAGTGAGGATTGACAACTAAGGCGATTCGCTTGGCAGTATTCAGTCCTAATACGTCAGTCTGGTGTGAATTCATCATCAACTCAGTGTGCCTACATTGTTATTACCAATATCTTCCTACTTTGTTTGAAACTCATTTCCTAAACACATCAAATTGTTGGATCTTATCAGCTTCATTTATGTGAGCCAGGGATTGCGAATATGAGCAGTAATTACACTCAACGGGAAGTCCCCACAAAGAGACTTTAAACAAACTGCTGGTGTGTGTATGCAGCTGCTCACTGTGTCTGCTCTTCCTGCACAAGTCACCCATTGTCCCCCTAGATTGGCTGCTGTGTTTATTTTTTGTTTGAGCCCTCTGTCTTCCCTCAGCTTTGCATCATTCAGGGCTGTGTGTACGTGTGTGTGCGTGTGTCTATACATGTGTGAGTACTTGTGCTTGCATGGCTGAAGGCTATATTTTTCCTTAAGACTGTGTGTGTGTGCGTGTGTGTGTGTGTGTGTGACCCTCTCTCTAGATGTCCCAGAGATGTCTGGGGGAACAGGAAGAAGCGCAGTGTGTGCTCATATTGAGTTGGACTCCACATTGTTGTCGACCCCACACTGGTTAAAGGGGTCATTGTCCAGCAGGAAATTAACCCACTTTTGGTCTCACAGCAAATACCAGCATAAAGGAAGAAGACATTATGTTTTTACGACAGGAAAACGGTGAATGGAGATGTATCAGAGAGGTCAACTCACATTATCACGTCTATTTTTAGATCATCAGTTTTGCAGAGTTGAAATTTACAGTGCCGTGCTTTATAGTATGAAATTCTGGCTTCTGTGTGCATTTGTGAGTTCTCAACTTCAGTAATGAAGTCCAGCTACATTGCCGCACTCTGTTAATAGTCATCCAGTACAAGCTCATCATGGATAATCTCAGTATGTCATGTATTGATAAGGAGCTTCAGTTCCCTCATGTATTTTTTAAGTGGCACCACATTTTGTCATCAATTTTGACATTGCCACCGCATCTCCTGGAGAACGTTGGATTCTGCCGTAAGTGAACGCTGAGGAGGGTGAAGCGAGGGCTAGACGTCACTGCCAAAAGTTTTATGGTCCTGCGGAATGAGGGCACTGTTTACACGTTGCCAGGGAGATGTGCCTGAGAAGGGAAAAAATGGCTGCATATACTGGAAATTACTTCTAAGTTATCCATCCCAGTCGTTTCACATTTGGCAGGTTCAGCCTGCTTTTTTTGGGCCAACGTGATGTCTTTTCTTTTCCTCACATATGAACCCGGCTTCTCACGGTTACAGAGTTGAACGGGGAGAGAGGAGGTGCTTAGTGGGAGTCGTCTGATCTGGTGCAGTTGTGGAAGATAATTAATACATTTGTTCTCCATAATTGGGGTTGTTCTTGCTGTTGTCATGTTGGAAAGCCTCTGCACATAGAGATTTCAAACGTCCACCTGCCTATGACAACATGCTGACTATTCATGTCTGTGGATGTTAAGAGGTATGGTTAAAAAAACACCTCCTGTGGGCATTAACCCCAGGGTCAGGTGCCATCACTGCAGCCACGAGCGGCGAGTGTGCGTCTGCGTGTGTGAGGAATAATTGCTAGCAGTTGTGGGTGTGCAGGGCTCATTCGTGTGTGGCCATTGAGGCGTGCATAAATTGCTGAGTGTGCGGCCTCTGAAACCTTAGCCCAGCTCCTTGATACTTTGGCTAACTGTGCTGACTCAGCAACATTAGCAGACCACCTGGGAATGACCAGTCTGGAGGAGCCATTTTGTCTCTTTTGGTTCAAAGTTAGCCTTGGTTTTTGGCCCCTGTGGGTTACCAATTGCCATGAACCTACTGTGGAAATGGCATGGGTAAGGACATGTGGGAATGTTAAGTCTGTTGGTGCTGATGCAGTCATTAGCATTATGCTTACTATACTCAATGTTAAAACTTGCTTTAACCAGCCAGGTTTGAAATTTACATACTATGTAGCTGGTCAGAGACTAGTAGCCAAGTAGACATTAAAGGCAGCGGTAGATTGTACTGAAATCAGGAAGGACTGTATTTGCATGTCACAGAGAAAAGGAAGTCTACTGATCTGGAAAGGCAGGATAAAGGCTGGATGCTATTTTTCACCAATGTGTGATGGACTGGGTTCTGATAAATGAGGCATTTCTGAGTTTCATAATAAGTCATTTGACTATAATTTTATCCTAATAGTGGTAATACTGTATGCTTGTTGGCAGTGTTTTGGGGGACTTTACTACAATGTAATGCATTACGTATTTCTCATTGCAGAAGTAATACTGCTACTTTATTTATTACTCCTCTTGACAATTCATTGCATTACACTACTGTATTGTACTTTTCTGTTACATCTCCAAAAGTGGAGATATTGAAGATGCATCTAATGCATCTCTTTCTCATCTAATGCTGACTAAACATGTTATATTTTTAGTGTATAGCTTTAAAAAATAATAATGACAATTTAAAACAATAAAAAAAGATGTTGAGGTGATGAATATGTCAGTCAAGAGCATCACCCAGCATCACCATACAGTATGTTAAGCTGAGTCTTACATTAACCCTGCAGTATTTCTAGTACTTGTACTGTTGAGTCACAACAACTTGAATGAAATGAATTGGACTGTTTGGTTTGCCTGTAAATAATTGGAGTGGTATTTAAAGCCATTTGAGGACCACCCGTGACTAGGCGAAAATGTGTCCTGCCATTTATGTGCATAAGTTTGTAAGGGATCATCAATAAAGAATGGTGCCAACAAATCATTTAAAAAAAAAAAAAAGTTTATAGCACTCAGTTTGCCTAGTGTTTGTGCATGGATAGGGTCTTGATCATGAAGCTGTCCTGCTGATTTGCAGAAACCAATGGCACAGATAACGTTCCATCCATGTTATATCAGGTAACATGTGCCCTTCAATCCTGGCCACAGGTGCCACGTCTGCCAGCCAGACTTGGTGTTATGGTAATATTTCAGTCCTCTGTCTCCCACTGCCTGGCACAGTTCTTCATTTCAATAAGCAGACTAACAAAGAATATTTTGTCCCCTCCAAACACTGAAAGACAGATGCATTGTGTTGCCTTCCAAACATTGTGCCATTTATTTTACCCATGTGACACTGGCACCCAGAATGTATAAGCATAAATTTATAAGAACAGGAAAACACAATAATTCATGGTCTCGGGTCCTAGGGTTCAGGTGGACCCATGAAGATCTCTAAACCCTATTACACACTGCAGTCAAACTATAGTAAACAGACCAGCTACAGTGAATTGGTGCATATTAGACTCCAATTGCTATATGCTAACGGATACATTGTACTGCACTTTCTCACATGAAATGGTCCAAGTAGCAACTCAAACATGCAATCTGTGTCAGACTTCATATCTCAAGGTTTTAACACATTTTTTTTAATTTAGAGGAGTGGTCGAGAGATAATAACTTTGCATTATGATAACTTGTGAGAGGTTCCTGCTTTGCGCTTATGGCAAAAGTACAAAGCAATGTGCAAAAAATGAGTCATTTTGCATCAGAAGGGCTCCTCCTGCTTTCCCTCTATGGACTGATTGAGTGAAAACATCATCTTCCCCAGGGGCTTGCAACTGAAGCGACCCCTTTGCAAGTGAGAGTGCCCTGACCTGACTGCTCAGATTTGAAATGTAAACTGTGCAGAGTTTGAAATTTCTAAGTAGGTGTGTAAGGCAATATCCACTTTTATTGCTTTACTTTTATTCAAACAGTGTGCATGTCCACTGTGCTCAGCTAAGCTAAACAGCAGCCAGTGGTATCAAAATTAAGAAGCGCTCTCGCTCTGCTGTGACAATAACAGTGGAGGCTTCAGTTTTCAAAGAGATGCCCCATCCACTGCATCACAGGGCAGATGATGGCAGTCAGGGCAAGGGGATGACAAGACAGTGACAAGGATGGCCATGTTTGGGCATAAATCTGCCCTGGGAAACTGGGGAGTGAGGGGGTTCCTGGAATTAAAGGCCGTGTTTGTTTGTTCAAAGAGAAATAATATGCTCCGCCTCTCATACAGATATATAGTGGCCTCTGAACAACCCTACTCAACTTACGCAGTCTAAAGCCAGCAGCTACACCAAGGCACAGAGTGAGACCTCCTGCAGCTGCAGTGTCACCCTAACATCCTTTAGCATCTTTCTTGGCTTTACGTTGACTTCAGAGATTTATTTTGCGTTAGTATATTTTTACAGGCGTTAGCTTTAAATCCTTGTGCTGAATATTGTGCCTTTATCACACTTCACTTTTAACTCCATTTTCTGCATTCCTTAACTTTCTGTCTTCTCTCCACAGCATCAGCTGCCTCAAATATATTTTATGATCAGCTAGCATGAGGGTCAAAACTCTTGTTTTCCTGCTTGCTTCCATATTTGCTTTCTCTTTCTCAGTCTCTCTCTACTTTTCCTTCTGCCATCTAAACATTTACCGGCAAATACCAGCACAGAGAAAGAAAAGACAGCCTTTCCTGCATTCTGCAGGCAATGACTATCCAAAACCTCCACTGGCACACAGGAGTTGACTGCATAGTTTCCCCGATGCAAACCAGATGTGAAACTCTAATGTATGGCAGCATTTTTTTTTCTTCAAAGGAAGACAAATGTAGGCCAAAAATGTAGTCTTCTGACCATCCACACACAGTGATATAAAAATAAATTCAGATTCTTTCCCGAGTCCCGAACTTTCCCTCATGGTGGTTAAGCGCGTACTGTATGATTTAAAGTAATTGCAATGTTATTGTTTGGTGTTGGTGGAGCATTATGGAACCTTGGGATTGAGACAGGGCTGTGAAGGCGGAGATATGTGATGTGACAAATGCATTTTGGCCGGGCTTTCCTTCAGAAAGTTGTCATTCACATGCACACGGAGTCTCCCTTGCTCGCACGTCCTCTTATCTCATTTTGCCAAGAAAACGTCAGGTTATGACAAATTTGTGTTTTTAGGATAACCGAGCATACACCAAGTGAAGCTGCGCTGTGCCTTTTTTGGCCTTGTTGTACATCTTTAAATCACTGCATCAAATCCTCTTAATACAAGAAGCCAGAAGGTTTGAAGCACAGCTCTTGCAGGCCAGCTGCTGCGCACTCGTAGCTTTCCTCTCTCAGTCTTTGATATGCATTCATGCTACAGGTGTACCGCACAAGAAAATCAAGGCTAATATTAAAAGACATCAACTCACATCCCTACACCTGCATGGTCATTAAAAGTTGCCAAGACGCAACAAATTACAAAGGCCATGGTGACATTTTCTGCTGCAGGTATTCATTTGCCTCCTTTGTGTTTATGATGTTGGCTTTCATTTGAGGCCTCTGTCTCCTCCCACTCCACGCCAGGCAGTGTTTAAACGCTCAGGGACAATAACAGGTTAGCTTTGCTGCGTCTGGTCCTCCAGCCTGTCTTCTGTCCTCAAGTCTGACCCAGACTCCTACAGAAAGCAGCCACAGCTCTGTCACCCCATAACCTGTTCATTGCTGTTGTTGAAAGAACCTCAGTAAATGACATTGTCCTGTATAGCTTCCGGATCACAGCCTCATTAAATGCATGAGAATGTGGGTGGCCCAGGTTTTTCTCCTCTAATACAGGAACGAGTGCAGAAAGCGACAACACTCACTGCAGCCACCAGTTGTTTACCAACAGCATCCAAACAGTGGCTCTCAGCAGGCCCCATAATATAAACTCTGATGACCACAGATTGCCCAATGGCTTAAATGTCTCTCTCAACCCATGAAAATAATTGCTGTGCTCGTGTGTGAGGTAGAGTAGTGTCACAACTGCATTACACAGCATGAGAATTTGCTAAACTGACAATGTGCGGGCAAATAAACAAAATTCTTTATCAACATGGTAAATGTTTAAGGACCATTTAAAGCATAATGTGTTTTTGTATTTCCCTAACCAGCACTTATTGGTTTGTTTTAAAAAGCACATGTGTTTATGAATGGGGCTATAGCGTTATCTCTCCTTCATGAGCAATTTCCTTCTCTTCCTGTGATAAGATTCATTGGCCAACTCCGTCCTTTCGATTGCTGGACTTCGTTTATCTGATGATGCTCAAGCCAGCAAGAACAGCACACCAAACGTGCAACCAGATGTAACTAATATACAACAAATAAATTTCAAAGTCAAGCAGTATGTTGCTTTATAGTGACCTAAGAGGCCTACAATGTCAAGTAAATGACGTCTTAAATGGCCCTGACCACTTTAAGTGATGTTCATGCACACATTTAGTCACGTTGGCTGCTCATGATTTAGTTGTGGAGTGACTACTCCTTGAGAATATGCGTATCTGGAAGCTTTTCCCCAAAAGACCCTGACCTTGGTTGGCCGCCCACTGAAGAGTAACGTGAATGTAATCCCTCTGACATCGTGACATAAACATAAGTTCTGGGCCATTGAAAAAGTCTTGTGCAATTCATGCCATTGCCATTTTGCATTAGTCACCAAATGGAAAGTCTTCCATGGTCATGAGGCAGCAAATAAATAAGAGCAGCAGACATCCCCATCAGGCTGCTTTCAAGTGGCCGTTGTACTGTAACGAAAATTAACTTTTCTGAAGTGTGTTTTTGACATTGTGCTTTATTTCTGATACGCTCAGCCGAGCCTTCACTGCCTGAAATGATATACTCAAGTGTCCAGTGCTGTATTTTTTCCCTGTCTCTAAGCCAGCCAAAGAGCTTTACTCTGTCTGGAAGATGTCCAGCAGACTGAGCACAATGTGATGGTATGTGTTTATCCAAACTTAGCCTTTTCACTTTCCCTCCAATTTGATTTAAGACATGTCATAGGTTTAAGATCCTGCTCCAACATTCATTTGCCTCTAAATGTCACCCTGTCTTTGTTTTAATTGTTTTTTTTTCTTTCTTTCTTTGATTTTTGCAGTCCCATTGTTCTGTTTGATTTCTCTTCCAATTCTTCATCACTCTTTTTGGGACCTGTATCAAAGGAAAAAGAGTCATGTGTGGTCTATGGGGACTTGCTCAGCAACTCTGTGTCTCAGTGTGTGGGTCAACTAGGTGCTAGACATACAGTGAGTTAAAGGTGTTTAAATACCTTTTATTGGTTCTTCTTTGGATAATAACAATATAATCCACTTTTGATAATATACCCACTTACTAATTGTTTTTGGTAGACAACATACTGTACTATAGCCACAAATTTTAGGTTGTTCCCACTTGGCAATATCCAAAACCATCCTCTGCCAACTGCATCATTGGTATACTATGATGGTATTTCCACCACTGGCATCTACATGGTGTCTTATCAGGGTGGGTACAGTTGCACCACTACATTGTGATTACTTTCATTTACAGTTGGAGATGTGGGAATGGGTTGGGCAGTGGCCAGCAGTATCTTCTGCACATTTTTTAAAAATGTATTTTTTTTATTCTGATTAAGAAGAAAATCCAGCTTAAAACAGAGCACACGAGGACTGTTCTTCTAACCATATGTTATTCTTATGATTCCGTTATGTTTCATTCGCTGCCAGATTGTCCAATCAGCACCTCCATCCTACAGCTAGGAACAAAAGCTCTTATCTGTCAGCAAGAGAAAAAAAGAGCTGGTCCACTGATAATAAGCTTGAGACTGAGTTTGTGGACACATGGAAAAGTTTGAACTTTTACATCCAAATGAGTTCCATTTCACTGTAGCACTATCTGTTATGAAACTGAAAATGTGCCCAAAACATTGTAAAATAATCATTAGTACAGTGACTGTGTCAAGGAAATAGCTTGTGCTTATCTGTAAACATGCTATTAAGTGTTTGATCTTAGTGTATGTCTGTTTCTTTTCCAGATAGTTGTGAGTTCACTGTAAATGGAGCAACTGCCAGGTCTAAAACATAACGTCATTTGGTCGGCTTTTTTTCATAGTACTTCATAGCATTTTGATCATTTTTGCACACATTTTTTGGGTGGCCCCAGAGTAAATCAAACCACTAACTCCACCCATCACTATACAGGACCACTAGTTATTCAAGATGTGTGTCTTAATGGTGTCATCAAAAGAGCCTTGGTTCTTTTGTTTCTCTCTTCAGAGAGATTGCACAGAAGAAAACTGGCCTAGTGATACCAGTGATACCAAACTTTTGGTTTTGATAATATTAGAAACTTTGATATCTAATAATTTAATACCATGATGGTACCACCACAGCTTTGTAGAAACTTTTTCACAGGGATTTTAATGTTGGTTGGGTGTCAACCTTGTCGGCTCTGTAATTAAAATGGCTCCATATTTCACACCTGGCACCACTTTCATCATCCAGGTTGGAACACTTGGTTTCAGTTCAAGACATGGTGTACAGTTTGAATCTATTGCCACATTTTAAGCTGTTTGACTGAATATTGCGCGAACTGCGGTCGTCTACTATACTATCAACCAGACTACAGCTCTGTCTATTCCCATTCTTCTTCTGCTTTTATTCAATTCTGTATGTATAGGTCCTCTGGAGGTTAAAGTCATAATAGAAATTCAGCTTGCAGAACATTTAGGGTGTTCAATTCTGAATTTGTGTTAGTCAAATCAAAGTAGTATTGAAATTTTGTTTTATTATGACAAACTGGACTTAACTGTCCAAGATAAAAAACACTCAATTGTTTCTTTAGCCATAACCTTGATTAATGGACATAACTAGAAAAATCCTGCTATTGTTGCACAACACATTGTGCTGTGGACTGGCATTTTTTATTAGTGCTGTATGTCTCTGTGCTACATGTCACTGCCTGTTTTTCTCTCATTGTTTCCTTGGTACGATGGATCGTATGTTTTTATATCTGCCTGCAAATCAGTTATGCTCTGTGATTAAGATAAAGAAGCAAACTGAACACTGGATTACTGTAATGTGCTGTATCTGATTGAGGGTGATCAGAATTGGACAGCAATCACACAAACCAGTCAGTAAAAATAAAGCAGACATTAGTATACAGATAACTGGTACCAGGCAGACAAGTTAGCCGTGCATGGCAAGTTAGATAAAGTTAAACAGACAGGTGACATTAGTAGGCAAACACAGACAAAGAGGGATGGCAACAGGCAAGTAGGCATGAGTGGCCAATTAATGTGAAGGTAGTGACTGTGTACCATTATACTTTGTGTTTCTGCATATCATTGTATCTCCAGTCTGTGAATGTGTGCTGTTCAGACAAACAAAGATCTGAGCCGGGACACCGAACACCTGCTGGCTAATGCACAAACAGGGTGATCTCACTGTGATAGGCTCTATCCCAAAGCCTTGTTTTCACCATTTAACTACCTCAAGCAGCACTGACTCACACACACACACACATTGATCCACATTAAGCTTCAACAGACCACAAACCAGACAATGATCAGAGATATTCAGCTTCCAGTTAGTCTTTCCTTTTTTTCCCGTTCATGGCAGTTAAATTGCGTTCTGACCCCTGATGAGCAGTTTTAAATACAGTTTTGCAACCTCCAGAAATTATTTTTAGCTGGAAATTCTTAAACTACACTTTACAATTCACGTTTGTTCTTAGTTAGCCATGTAATCTTTTTCTTTTCTCTTTCTGCTAACAGAAGCTGTTTGAGACATTAGACATTACACAGCTACATAGTCATTTTGCTTGTGCAACATGCAGCCATCTGCTTGCTATAGTCAAGATGATCTGTCTCCTGTGTTGATGCAACATAGTGTCTAGTGCTTTGTCTAGCCTTAGTCAAACAGATACTTTACTAGCAGATTCTTCTAATGGGCAGTAGGAAAGGGGGAAGAGTTGCTAGGCTTGTTCCCAGCAGGGTGTGCGGACTGTTCATTTGGAGTCAACCGGAGCGTGAGCAAAGTTTTGGCTGGGGATTAACAGGCAAGCCTGTGGGACCGGACTGGACAGGGTAGCTGCTTGCCCCCCAGTAACCAACCATGACTATGTTGCCCAGCAACTGCATAGTGCATACAGTCAGCTAGCTTGCATATTGGTCTGTTTCTTTGTGGTGTCTCTCAATTGGCCCTGAACTTCGGTTGAGGGCCAATCAGGCCAGTATGTGATGACTAGGCAAAAGTAGCCTTGACGTTCCTGTGCTATCTGACAGCCTGCTATGTTAAAATAAACTGGACTAGCCAACAAACGACAGCTTTGAAAGGGTTAAGAGAACCAGAGAGGAGCATTTCCAGTATTTCTGCAGAGTCATTCACATTGACCTATATATCAGTATCTGGGTATATTTTAAATCTCACTGTCAGATGAACTCCCTCTGGATCATTACAGAGAATGGAATGCGCCATTGCCTTTATTAGACAGAAATCCCCTCCCCACTATACAATGCTATAATAAAACTCTGTACAGTATTTCTAGACCATTGTCCTCAGTGGAGGCTGTGGTGATTTCCTTGAAGCCCACACTTGCTCCCATGGGGCAGAAGTCAGTCACAACTCTGGTATTTGGGAATGTTATTAACCCAGAGTGGGGCTCTTAGTCATTGGGTCCTGGGCATGGAGGAGATGGACCTCTGCCGGGAAGCCAGGATAGAGTGGGTCCAAAGCCCTGTGAGAACTGGCCTCCTGAGTGGAGTTCACTGTGGACCAGATCCAACTCTTCTCTTCTCTTCTCTTCTCTTCTCTTCTCTTCTCTTCTCTTCTCTTCTCTTCTCTTCTCTCCTTTCTTCTCCCGTCTTCTCTTCTCTGTCTTTAGACACTTCTCTGACACACTTTACAACATCCTCCTCACCCTCCTTTTGGAGGCTGATGCTGGGGAACTGATTTTGGACCACGGCTTTTGGGTCAGTGGTTTCTGGATTCAGTCACGTCATTCTGCAGAGTGCCAGAGGTCAGTACACTGACGTCATGCCCCTCTCTGTGAGAACCTGCTTCCTGTGCCATCAGGAGTTCATTTCAAGCCGTTCATTCACCACTCAAACGTTGTTACTCAAACCGGTCCCCTCTGAGATGGCAAAACTACAAGACCTATGAGTCAAAGCAACCCTTTTTCTTTTTAAACTTATACATATTTATGTTTTGAATCTTTGTAAAGTTCCCATCTGTGCTTTAGTGAGATCTCTATTACCTAATCTTAATTGATTGCTGGCAACTCGGTTATTCTAGCTCCAACCCACATTTCTCCAGAGGCCATAAATATACTTGTACTTAGCATGGCTGTCCAAGGCTGCATGGGACTTTAGCAGTGAAGAAGTAAGCGGCCTTAGGAACACCCTGCATGATCCATCCCAGGTACAGAGACAGCTGTCTATAGGATATTTAGACATCTGGGAAAGAATCTTCCTCAAACTGTCACAGAGCATATGTATTTTACTCTGTCTGAAAAGCATTTTATGACCTACTTTCTACAGCCTTTTTAGTAAGTGGATGATACAAATGAGCTGGAGAAGGGCAATAAACGTCTGCCTGATTTGCTTTGGAAATAAAAGCTGACATGAGACGTAATAGCATTTGCTTCCCGTCTTTGTGAGTCATGCCTCGTCTCGTTCACTAACCTGGCAAGCGAAAGCAGCACATACCTGCCTGGCACTGCAGATAACATTAAGGTCATAGTGCTCCCTTTCAGCTCTATACTTTGTTGATCTAATCTCACCGTTTGTGGTTATGGGCTGATGGCAACATCGCTGGAATACTCTGATGGATGGTGTGTCCGATGTAAAAACATCATTACTAAAACACAGACTTGCAAGTTCAGCTCCTACCTGTACACAGGCCAACCACATTCGCTTATTCTGACATTTTGCCATAATTTCCAGATGGATACTGTCTATAGCATAAGACAGCAGGTCCTAAAGGAGTATCCATTCCCTCATTAGATAGGGAGATACGGCACTCTTGTGATGTGAACCAGTCTATACACATGACCACAACACTGTCTAACATTTACACTCTTTAATTCATGTCTTACAGCCAATGAAGGGGGCTACAAATTGGGGTGAGTGGTGTTGTGTTAGCTAAAGCCTGTCACCGGGTTATATATGAGGACTGAGAGTAGGTGAGGTCTGTTGGATCTTGACTCCCTCACCCCAACTCATTAAGAGCTTTTGTCTCACAAAGGGCTGAGACAGATGAAACATGAGAGTCTGTGACTTATGTTTTCTTTGATGATGAATCCTGTGTGATTTGGGTATTATTCTTTCTTCCTTTTTCTGTCTCACACTGTTTTTTATGTTGTGTGTGTGGGAGGTGTGCATGTGTGTGTGCGTGTGTGTGTGTGCTATGTTTACATGCACGCGAGTGCTCATGTGAGCTTGCATTGATGGATGTTTTTGCATGTGTGTGTGTGTGTGTGTGTGTGTGTGTGTGTAAGACAGGCAGCACAAGCCCAGTTTGAGGTTTGATTGATTATTATATCAGAGGCGATTATTATTGCTGGGTGGTTGAACTGAATAGCCAGCAGTGTGCTCTGCCAGAGGGCTGTATCACTTATCACTGGGCTTTTCCTCCAGCCATGCTGTAATGTTTTGGCAACCTGATATTGTTGCCATAATGCTCCCACAATATTATTCTGTCACTTTGTTGTGTGCTTAGCTATGATCAAGGGGCCTATCAAACAGTAAAAATCGTGTGCTTAGAGACTGTATGTACTGTATCTGTCTGATGTGTGTGCATACAGTTGCATCTGTATGCTGAAACAAAGGCACTTGCAAGACTCAGAAGTCATATTCAAAACACCGTTTGCAGGTGTCTGTTCTTTTGATACAAGCACTCACAAATGCACTCGCTTCTCGGGCTTTGTGTATCAGCTGGTGGTCCATGCGGTAGTCACAAATAGATATTTACCTCATAAATATTTACAGGTGAATGCCTGTGCACCTCAGATGTTGTAATACACTGCCATGTTCCCACTCAACCATGGCAGAGCCTGTCTCAATTTCTTTTTGTTTTGCCTTTATCTTCAGTTGCAGATCTGGGGTGGTTGACAGAGTTAGGAAGCGGTTGGTAGTGATAAATAGAAAGAACTGTCTTACCCCACTGTTTCCTCCCTCTCTGTGCGCGCCACTTTCATCACAGAGCAATAAAAGTTAATAGCCGTTTTGTACTGCCTCTCATGAAAGTCATGTCTTTCTCCATATCAAGTTCCCTGTCTGTCATCCTTTCTCTGTCTCTACCCCCCCTCTCTCTCTGACCCTCCATCTCTTCTTCTTCTTTCACTCCCTCCCACTTGCTGTTCATGTTTTGTTTGAGTTCAGCTCCATCGCTGGTACATGCAGAAGTATTTACAACATAAATATTGGCAGTGAAAGCCTATACTGATGTCCAACTGCTGTGCAAAAGGAGGTTAAGTGACTGAATCTTTCCTCTGGGCTCTCCTTTCCACCACGCTCCTATTTTCTCTGCCCTCTGTTTTTATCCTCATCTCTTCTTGTCCTCATTTGGAACTGCTGGAAGTTTATAGTTTGATGTTTGGCTGACTCGAGCGTGTCCTTTCTGTGTTTCAGGCTTACAGTAAATCACAATGGCTGACCGTTTTGACTGTGACAACTGCAAAGAGTCCCTGTACGGCCGCAAGTACATCCAGTCAGACGACAACCCCTACTGCATCCCATGCTACGACACCCTGTTCTCTAACACATGTGATGAGTGCAAGGAGCTGATCGCCCATGACGCCAGGGTAAGGCACCCATATTGACCTGCAATCTGCTGCACCACGGCAGCAAGTGTACATAATGAATTTGAATCCAAAGTTAAATATCTGCCTTTTGGAAAAAGTGATGCTTGTTCTGATTAAATGATTTTAATTAAATAAAGTAGTAAAAGTCATTATGGAAATGTATTTTATCTGCTTGCCCTAGGATCAAAAGACCTGTGCCTATAATTAATATATTTTTGAGGATGAAATCATCTGTATTTTTAAATTTTTCACTTTTTGTCCTATTTTTTCAGTAATAGATAACTATGAATTAAACCCGTCATATCATCTCATAAGCTCTATACTGTGAGACACATTTTGCATAGTATACATTGTTAAGCAAAGATAATGCACCTCAAGGCGCTGCCCTAATTAGCTTTAAGCCATTTTTTACTGTTTTGACATGACCTTGAATAGCTAAAACAGAAGTTGTGTCATGTTAATGATGCATAATACATGCTAAATGAGGCGTGTTCTATATATTTTGTGCGGCAAGACACAGTAAAGGCTAATTTAACACGCAATTATACAGGCAATTTCCACTAAGTCCACATAAGCCAATGGGCTAATTTTGTCTCAGATTGTAAAAATGCAGCATGAGGGAACGTCTCCCTCTTTCCCACAATCAAGTTAAATTTTAATCTTCCCTTAATGGAAAACACAAACATGAAGTGGATCATTTAAGACCAGCGTGCACTACTAAGAGTTTACACAACGTGGCATGCTAGTTACTATCTTGCTCGTGCTAAAGAGGCCAGCGAGTTATCAACACTCTCACAAGCAATGGGCAGTAAATAAAGCCAGCATTTTTCTTGGCCCTGTTTCCTACACATGATAAATTCAGCCTCGTCCTTGTCAAGACCTCTTTTACACACAGAGGAACACACACGCTACGCAAGTACTATAAGCACACATGCAGATTTAAAGCACTTATAAACACACAGACTTTGTCTCTCACATCTGCCTGTGTGCATATTGTGTGTCGGTTTGACCCAGAGCAGTCTCACAATCCTCTCTACTGCTGTTGTAACCAGAAACCACTGTTGTTGTTGGTGTTGAGTCTTCCAGCATTTCCCTTATTAGCCTGCTATACACGACCTACTACAATCACTGCAATTCTGAAACTGTGAATTAGATGAAAATAATTTTAATTTGGACAAAGCCTTACTAAAATGGATGGCACTAGTTCCTTTGATTTATTAATTCTTATTTTGTCAATGTTGTGCCACAATGCTCACAGTCACCCACCATTTCCCACATGAGTAACCAATGCATTATGCATGCCCTGTGTATGCAGTGACCTCAAACAACCTTGTTGTCTCGTCTCGTGCCGCCACCAGGAGCTGTTCTATGAGGACCGGCATTACCATGAGCACTGCTTCCGTTGTTTCCGCTGTGACCGCTCCTTGGCAGATGAGCCCTTCACCAGCCAGGATGACGCGCTGCTCTGTAATGACTGCTACTGTAATGAGTTCTCCTCCAAGTGTGTGGCCTGCGACAAGACCGTCATGCCAGGTAAGGGTAGAAACAGGGGCGTTGTAAAGTATTGGTGTAACGACATTCCACAGGGATATTGGTTTTAAATTCTCAGGGCCCCATCCAGCTTTGTGCCCTCTGAATTACTATGGAAAAAGTTTTTTTTTAAGGTAGAATATTCTCACATTAGAGATTAAAGAAGCAGGATTATGACTGGAGTGCCACTTTTTTGAATCCTGGACTGGCTTGGAATGGAGAAAATGAACTGCAGGACTCTCACCCTTCCCTCAGCTACTTCTACCGACATGCCCTTTGACCCCAAGCTACTTCAATGGAGCCGAGACAGGGCACTGCAGAAAAATAACATATAGGTTACAAATTAAAATAAAAGAGAGGGGAGCGGGGGGTATGGGCAAGGTGTGGGAAGATGTGAAATGCCTCATAAAACACTCACACAGAATGCATTTCACTGTGCCATATATATTACTTTCCTCCTGCCCACAAAGCATGAGTGTCATTTGGTAATGTTCAGGCTCTCTTATTTTCCATATAGTGTACAAATTGAGAGTTCAAGATAAATAGGAAACTGAGTTTGAAAGTGATGACGTGGCAAAGCGCGTGCCTGCACTGTGTCCCAGAAGCAAGAGGAAGTGGATGGCAGAGATTCAAAGATCCAGCAGATAGGGGAGGAAAAAGGGTTAAGGAACTAAAGAAAAGAGAGAGAGAGAGAGTGTGACAAAGAGGAAGACTAGAGTCCACAATTGAGCAGCAGCCACGGCTGAATGTGACAGAGTAATTGCCAGTCTGCTTGACTTGATGTCTGTGAGCCAAATCCTCAGGCCTGGCGGGCTGCCAGCAGTCTGATGATAACACGAGATAAGCGAGTCAATTATTTCAGTGCCCCTGTAGTGGCCAACACAGCCCTCATAAAGAAGCAAATGATTCCAGGAACAGCGCGACGTCTCCCTTTATTTCTAGGTCATTTCATTTCTTCTTGTGAAGATCGTACATTTGCTGCAAGTCCTCTAATGTATACCCAAGCGAGCATTTTAAGAAGTAGTATTTGTTAAAAAGAGAATGATTAGATCAAAGACATCTTCCTGGTAGGTTAGATGGTAATTAGAGAAGCTCATGGGAAGTTAATAGTATACTGCAACCTCTTAGTGTGTTATCAGTATCGCCGGTGAGCTCACCTTAGGAAGACTGTGATGTGGTTTTGTTGCTCTTCTGAGTGGTAAATCCCACCCACTAACGACAGAGCCGACAAGCGTAGTCCTTGCAATCATATAAAGACATGCGCACACCCTCAAAAATACACACACACACACACTAATAATTGGATGCTAAGCTGAAGTGGTTTAGCCGGTGACAAGAAGAAAGAGGCAACTTTGTATCAAAGCTGTTGTAAATGGATTCCCCAGAAGCTATTTTGGTTACCAAAATTGATCTGATAGGCCCGCGGAAAGGCCTCCATTAAAATATTTCCCCCACAAAAGGAAATTCTGTGGCTGTCACTGTCCACAATGACCTATTATCTCATGTGAGCTTTTGAATTGGAACTGTTTTATTTCCCAGTTACAATAAATATAAAGGAATTTGTCTTGATGACATGGGTGGAGAGACTTAATGGTAACCTTCATTACAAAGGTTCATACAGTATGAAAAGTTTTGGGTCGTCCTTTATATTGTGGTACATTCTGATATGACATTAAATTTGTTGTCTAATGGCAGCATAATTTGGTAATGCAATGTCTAATTATAGTATATTTTGGGTCAAATGCTGCATTATATTCAGTGTCTAATTACAGTAAATTTAGTGTCTAATTAGAGTATAATTTTAGTGTCTACGTAGGGTTTATTTTGGTAGTATACTGTCTAATTCAGGACATACTATTTTATTTTATTTTATTTCTCACCATTTACATACAAATATGACTGATTAGGTCTCACTGATGTACTACAAAAGAGTGCAACCAAGTCTTGTTCCAAAATAAAATATTCATCTGTACATAAAACGGTCTATTCTCCCATATTGATTACTGGCATGAAAGTTAGCATATTTTGAATTAGTAAGACATTTACTTATTTTTCAACAGAATCATTTAGGTTTTTTAAATATTGCCTTTGGTCGAATGAGATGCATGAATTAAGTTACAAGCATTACAGAGCTGCTTGGTTTGCAAAGATGGAGCAAAAAAAAAAAAATCCAAAATAGACTTTTTTGTATTTCAGCCTGTTCTCATTGTTTTCACTGACTTGTCTGATATACATGCCTAAATGCTAGGTGATTCATGGGAGCCTACGATTGGGGAATTTTTTTTCTGGGGGATTTTTCCAGTGTGTTCTGGTCAAGAAAAATAAAGCGTTTTTTTTTAATCGAACACAAGTAGAGTACACAGCCCGGAGCAGTAGAAAATGTTGACACCACACAGCCAGCAGTGCAAGAAAACGCAGACCCCACACAAAACACTGCATCATCAAAAAATACAACAACCAGTATCACAACAAAACTGGAGAATTGAGGGGTGCGTGATAGACCGGTTAGAGACAAACAGTGGGGAAAGCAGCACTGTCCTCTTCTCCAGGGCCTGCTGTGAGTTTACTGTAGTGGGACATGTGGTATATTATGTCATAGCTCAATAAACATATCCTTGAACAAGACCAGAATGTCCCTAAAAATCAGATCAAGGGGGGAAAATGCCCTCTGGAAAAAAGAAAAGTTAATTTCTTTGCCTGCTTTCTACCTTTCCCTCTGCCTCTGTATCCTCTCTCCCGTTGTTTAACTCTGTGTTTCTCTCTTTTTTTATCATATCTCTTTTCCTTTGCTAGGTACCAGGAAGCTGGAGTACGGTGGCTCCACGTGGCATGAGGGTTGTTTCATTTGCCACAGCTGTGAGCAGCCCATCGGCTCCAAGTCCTTCATCCCTGACAAGGATGAGCACTACTGTGTGGCCTGCTATGAGGACAAGTTCGCTCCACGCTGCACACGCTGTAAAAAGGTCAGTGAAGATATCATTTAACTGAATAACTCTATGACAAAGAAAATCCTGTTGTACTCCTGTTGTAAGCCATCCATTTTTATAAAGTATTGTATCTGTAGTAAGAGGAAAAGCAAGAGGGACACACAGTAGGGGAAACCCAAGTGGGATTTAGATCTGTAGCAACAGATTTTGGAAATATTTTGAACTGAGCGTAAAATATTTTTAAATGACCTTTGACCTATTTGCATTTAAGACCCTGGCTAAAGGTGGTGTGACCTATCGGGACGAGCCGTGGCATAAGGAGTGTTTTGTGTGCACCGGCTGCAAGATGCAGCTGGCTGGTCAGCACTTCACCTCCCGAGACGACAGCCCCTTCTGCCTCAAGTGCTTTGGAAGCCTATATGCCAAGAAGTGTGAGGCCTGCACCAAGCCCATCACAGGTATTTACATTGACTTTTATTATTTTTTTTTTTTATTTAGTTATTTATTTATTTATTTTTGTAAATCTGTCCTACCCACCCATTACTTCTGGTATGGGGTTAGAAATAAAGGTGCTACTTGTACCATTTTAATATCAATAAACCATTACCACATTAACTTTGAGACATTACTATAATTAAAAACAAATAAACAATATAATTGCTCACAAGACTGGCAACTCTATTGGTGTCTACACTGCATTTTACATTTCTATAAGTGTAAATATTTTCTAAATTTCATCAAAAAATGACCGCCGCCAGTGCTTTGAATGTTGAACCACTGGAGAGCGACAGACACCATAGGATTCAAAAGTGACAAGCCTCTGTCTGTCCAATCTCAGCCAATCACTGAGTCAGAAGGTCAGATGTAATATAGGAAAGTGTCTTCTATTGGATGAATGTGATGTCAATCAATGTTACATTTCCTGCGAGAGGTCAAAGGTAATTTCCTTAGCTATACCTGTTCTTGTCAAAATGGGACATACTACACTAAAGGTTTCCATCTAATCAAAGCAAAGCAAAGGATTTATGGGAAGCGTGGTCTTACTTTTAAAAAAACACAAAATGCTATATGTAGCACCTGTTAATAAGGCTTTTTTGTTATACTGTTTTGCAGCAAGCATGATTTGAAACTGTTCTTAATTCCCATCTCATTCCTCCTGTCATAGGTTTTGGAGGAGGGAAGTACATCTCGTTTGAGGAACGCCAGTGGCACCAGACATGCTTCACCTGCTCCCAGTGCTCTGTTTCCCTGGTGGGCGCCGGCTTCTTCCCTGACGGTGACAGGATCCTGTGCCGCGACTGCAACAGCAACCTATAGAGCAGCCATTTTCCTTCCCCTTTGCTCCATTCACCTCTCCCCATTGCATATCCAGGACCCCCTGTCATTACCAAGGATGGTAACCCAGGCTAACACATACTGCCTCTCAGGTTATTCTTATAAATGTACGCAGAACACACACACACACACACACACAGAAAGAGAGAGAGATCACGTCAGCTCCTCATTCTCTTTTTATCCCTGAAATAATGTATACAATCCTATTTTGATGCTGTATTGTTTTGGTAAAACACCACAAAGATTTCTTTAGTAGCCAAAAAGATGATGACTATGTGAAACAAAGTTGATAGAGTGCCTTAAGAATATTATTACATACTGTATATGTTATGTACTATTAAACCAAAGAAAAGCAAAATGTTAGCCACTATGCAAACATTTCCCTGGTATTTTATATAGGTGACTTGTCACCTAAAATGGAGATGAGGCTCTGAAAAGCGGACGCAGAACACTGATAAATATATGTAATGCTTTAAGTCTGTATTGTCAAAGTAAGGTTGAGCTACTGTTGTAATGCTCCTTTAACTGCAGTTTTATGCATAATTTTGAATGTTGCCTTTCTTTAAGTGTCAGTTATCTTTCTATATTATGCCTGTCTTGCTTTACACCTCCTTACATTTTATATCATTAAATAGAAGGGGATGGTGACATTGCTGCAAAAAGCGATTTATAATTAAACTAATTATGATGAATTCTAATATGTCCAAATAAAAAGTGGGAAAAAAAGAAACAAAGAAGAGAGAGGAAAATGGAGAGAAACGTTTACTGAGTAGATCAGTGAAGCAGTCCATTGTAGTCAAGATCAATAAAGTCGTTTGCACTATGGATAAGATATTTTCTTGCTACCATGTTATGTGCACATACAGACACAATTCAAAGACTTTTATACATGGCACAAGACACACAGACCACTTTTTGCCCTGTATCAGCTTTACAATGACACTTATTTTGCATCAAGTTTTGTCTTGTTTCTGTCTTTTAATTGTTATATTAAATCTTTATATTACCATTGCTCAAAGAGCCAGCATTTATCAGAGAGAGAGAGAGCGGGCTAGCCCAAAAGAAGCTGAAATGCATTACCTTAGCGTAATGCTGCAGTATGCATGTATTTGTCTGCCATGGTTATTTGCCTCAATAATTATTTTGTTGCTGGTAATGCTGTTTTTTGTTTGTTTGTTTGTTTGTTTTTGTTTTGTTTTTTAAATCTTTGTTAGTTTGTCATGTGTATGTGAAAAATACTTAGATTTCATTATTTGAGCTTTGATGCTGGCAAGTCAGAGTTGGCAAATATGCATTTTAAGATGGAAAAAATAGGCCATCAAGGTGATAACAGTATGACCTTAAATCAGATGATAATTGATATGACTAAAATGCTATACTGATGTGATTTATTTGTGAAGTCTTACCAAATAAATTTACATAATTGATGTCTGCTGTTGAGTTCTTTAAGAAATCTTAAATTGTGTGTGTAGCTATAATAAGATACCCATTCTGTTCTGGGATATCCTGCGATTTTAGTTTCTTAGGACAAGGGCTGGGTATCGGCAAAGACATCACAAAACATGTATGACGATGCATGGCACACAATACAATTTGTATCATGATACAGTGCAATAATCTACAGAACTGACTCAAAATGTATAAATAGAACATAAATTTGAACTACTGCAACACCTGGGGAGACTATTAAAATCAAAATGTCTTGAAAGAGTGTGCGTGTGTGCATTTGAGTGTGTGTGTGTGTGTGAGAGAGAGAGAGAGAGAGATAGAGAGAAAGACAAAGAGAATGCATGTATGTGTACACACACACTGTTGTTTATGCTGACTCGACCGTTTTTGTCGCCTTGATGAAGCGCACACAGGCCAATAACAAACAGAGCGCCAGATACACTCTCCTGTCGGCATTGGTGAATGTCCTCCTCCCCTGTCTCAGATTTTTTCACCAAAAAAGGAAATGGAAAACTCAAAGTCGCATGGGGAGGGGGTGACTGGTGGTGGAAGTGGGCGAGAAAGAGTGTGGGAGAGAGAAAGAGAAGAGAGAGAGAGAGAGAGAGAAAGGAGAGGGAGGGAGGATGTTCACATCTGGAGCTGCTCCATGGCCCTTTCAGTGGGGGGTCAGATGCACATGCGGCCCCTTGGATTTATGGGAAGGCGGAGACAGGCGGGGAGGTGAGGGTTGGCAAGAAGGGTCAGAGCAACCATGTTAGGAGAGCTGTGGAGAACTTGACTTTGTATGATGTACACAGTATGTGCATTGGCTCTGTGCTTACAAATAGCTCAAAACAAACTGATCAGAGTTGTTTTAAAGCTACATCCTCATTTGATGATTCTCACTTTAAAGGAATACTCCAACGTTTTGGGAAAAATACCCTTTTTCTGACTTATCCAGACTGAGATAAGATGTTACTACAATACCATTTTCACCTCTGTACGTCCACTAGTTCAGCTCCCATGGATAGCATTTTGTATTAGCTTAGCATAATTAAGTCTGCAGGAGTCATTAGCCTAGCTTCATCATGTGTTTGAAATACATGCCTTGGAATTTAAATAAATAAATAAAAACTAGACAATTCTGGCAATTTTAAAAAGATGTCTTTTCAGAAATGTCTAGCTTGTGTCATTTCATAACTTACTCTTCTATTTTTCCATTATGGTGCCTGGTCATTTTTACTTGTGTTGTCTTCTCACATTTATTTTAATGTCATTTGTTAGAGGACCATAATGGAAAGAAGCCCACTGGCTTTCTTGTGTTTTTATTAACAAATTTTAAATGGATTGTTGTTTGCTACTAAATGCAGCTATGTAATTTTTAAACTGTCAAATAAAACCTTCATTCATTCACTCTGTGTAATGTGGGCTAGAGAGATAAACCTGTATGACTATCACCTGTGAGAAGGGAAAGTTGTGCTTACTAGTATCAAAACTGGTAGAAGCAGCGTGGACGATTTACAAAGAATTTCAAAGCTTCCTCCTGACAAGATCACCCCCATTCTCCCTCTCTAGTTCGGGGTTTAGAAAGGAGGGGGCACAAAAATGTTCTTTCTCTTTCTCCTTGAATTTGTCCCATGTCTTTGTTATCACTGTCAACCACAATCAAGTTTGCCCAGTAGAAGTGCCTGGGAATCAGCGCAGGTCTGGGAAAGTATGGCCTTTCATTTGGCTTCATAGTGAAGTGCCATGTTCATTTCAGCCAGTGTATGCTGGCCGTTTTGCAAACAGCAGCACAGCTGAGTTCTCACACTCACTCACTTGGGGTCGGTCACATCACGCAAAAAGAAGGCTCACAAGTCTGCTGATAAGCCAGTTCAGACTCAAAAGCAAACAGCCAGTGACACAACAGCACAAGTAGACTCATAGCCTGCGTCCATCAGCCATCTACACTGTATATGTAGCATTTTTAGGCTGTCTGCCAGTACTGTCATTACTATTTCACATAAAATAGACCCAGCTGTATTGTAGTTCACACACTCAGTAAAGCTCATTTTCATGTAAAATACACCTGTCTTATCAGCCTAAATCACAAAGTGGGACTGTAACAGAGACGAGCATCCTGTGACTCCTAATGTATATAGCCTATTTTCCTAAAATTTTCTAGGATGTTGACTACTTCACCAACAGGAACTGACAAATTGGAACTCAAGAGCAAAACAGGCTTCAGCAGTTTCTGAGTGTTTTGACCAGAGAAAGCTGGACTCCCATGCATTACATCTTTGGCCTTGCTAGTACCTTTGACAAACTTTGGAATGAAATTATCACAAAGTGGCCTGATTAATGCGCTCTCTGCAGTTTACTAACATCACATTACATGATTTCTGGGTGAATATGTGTGCCAGCCAAGTATTCCCAAAATGGAATTACCTATCCTAAGCAACTTTCAAGTTCCACAGAGCAGTTTTCCCTTCCCATCAAGTAAGAAAATCTTTCTCTCCCTAAATAATGGTTTATACTTTTGTACCTAATGTCCCTCACTAACATTCTGAATGAAAAAAAATATGAATTTATGATATTGTAATAGTGTAATATTAAAACATGGCAGTATCATTATATCATTAATATACACCGCTCTACCACACCATTTATAGAACATTTACCACAAATCCTTCATTGCCCTGTGACAGTAAAGGTTAGGACTGCTGCTAAGGTCCATAAAAAGCCTGAGTGGAAAAGAGAGGCTGATAGAATCATGTTAATACAGGCTCAGATCCCAAAGGTTTACAGAAAGTATGGTCCATAAAACCAGCAGTGCGGGATGATTAGCACAGACCCCATCCATATTGTTCCCAGATGTCTTTTCTACCCAATTCTCACAAGGCTGGATCACTTTTCAGCCTACAATCAGAGGCACTTATCACAGTTTCAGAGGAGAGTAAATCATCAGGATCCAAGGTAAATGTGATACTGTAAGATCATTATTTTCAAATCTGTAGGGTGGAGTTTGTAATCATAGCCCTCTCTAAGATTTGTTTAGTTCAGGATTATTTTGTGCGTCCTCCTTACAGATCTGTGGAGTTTAATTTATCAATCCAGCTAGCTAGCAACAGCTCGCTATGTATCGTAACACAAATGAAATCAAGTTGGGGGGTTTTTCAGTATGCATGGAGTTGCATGAAATACAACTGAATTAATGCCTAATCGGAACTGAGGAGGTAGTTTACTGACAACCTTACTCTCGTGTACTTGTATATTGAGAAGTAACAATAAAGAAATCTTGAATCTTGCAACTTAAATGCAGGTCACACGTTTTCCTTATGATTTGATTTAATGATTTCAAATTGAATTTGCGTATCTGCACAGATTCACCAGATGCTCTACAAACAAAATGTAGACTGGAATTTTCCAGGCTCTACCAAAATACTAACTTTATTGAAAATTACAAGCAGCAGTTTTTAATCATGATATATAAGTAAGATTATGTGTGAGGTTGTGGGCAAAATGGAATATGTAGTGTCAAATGTGAAGTGTGACTGTCAAATAAAGCAGAAATGCCAAATAAAAATCTTTAAAAATAAATAAATAAATGTAAAGTGTATCACCAAATGGTAGCTTTGAGGCATAGTCAAACATGAGAAAAAGGTGAACGAATTCCAATTTTATAAATGAGCTGCCTTTGGTGTGTGATACAGACAACGGTTGATTTCTAAGAAGTGTTATCAAATTTTATCCATTAGTGAATGTCATTAGTCATCTACACAGAAAACCCTTTGTTTCATTGTGTCAGGCTACAAGCCTTTGGTGCGAAGCATCAGTGTTTGATTGCATTTTAACTTATAACTGAATTACATCATATGGCACAGCATCATGTGCCATTCGTAGGATTAGCGTGTTCGCCCTAGAACAAATTTTATTCCTGTCAGCTGTTGGCCACCCAGGATACAAAGCAAAAACATTTTTACCAGCACAATCTTTTTGGCAGAATGGCACGGTGGTTCTGAGGTTAGTATTGTCTTTGTCCTCCCTGATTAATGTCCTCCCATGCCCTAAAAAAATCTCCATCCCCCATTTTCCCCTTGTGTCTTCTCTCTTTGAAGTGCAGTGTTGTTTCAAAGCCAATGCGAACCATCTTACCTTCGATTGTGTGGCTAATTTACACCAAATATTGCAGGGCTTCTCCAAAATTACAACAACATTATTAATTATTTGTTAAGTTGCATGTTCTCCCTGGGTTTGTGAGGATTTCCAGTTTCCTCCCACAGTCAAAAGACATGTAAATCAGATGGATTAGATATACTCAAATTGTTGATCGTCAAATGTCTGTCTGCCTTTCTATTTGCAACCTTTTCCTGCGACCCTGAATTGGAACAACAAGGTAAAAATGACCACTTGTAATATAATCAGAAAAACCTGGTGAAGTCTGAAACAGTGGCACTGAATCTTTCAACAACCTCAGGCAATTTACTTTACAGTGTCTAGACATGCACATCATAGCATTAGTCAGTGTTATAATGTCGTCAGTCCTACAGTGTTACTGTTCACACCCAAAGCCTGCATGCATGTCATAGTAAGCAATATGCCACTAGAGTGTCTCTTATCAGGCAAAGGGTATGGACAAGTGGAATCTGGTATCTGACACATTTGTACTGGGGGCAGGTGAAGGGTGTCTCTTGCAGAGGCCTGGACAACTGGCATTCACCACACAGCAAATGGCCTGAGTGTGCAGTCATGAATAAATAGTCCCAGTTAAAATCGTTGTGGTGTTGCAGGCTTGTGCTTAAAACAAAGTAACATCTAAAATTGTTATCAATACATCATTCCACACATAATATGGCATTATAGGTTAGTATGTGGAAGTGCTTTGTCTCGGTGGAACATATTCAGCTCTTAACAGACATTCTCTGTTTGATTGACAATACTATTGGCTGGCACAAACTGGGAATAAGCAAGTCTTTTTTTTAAATCTCCATGTTTTGTTGTGCATGTATAACCTCTAACAAATGACCTCTGTTTGAGTACCATTTCTTTTTTTCCCCCTAAGCAAAACTATTTTGATGTGCAAATCCTACAGATAAAATTGTACTTGAACTCTACTTGTGAGTCCATGACCTGTTGTCAGCCCCTGACATCAGATGACATAACCATTCATGGTCAGCAGCAGGGTTCTGGCCTATTTTCTGACCCTCCAGTCAGTTCCTTGCATGCCAGGCCCTGGATGATCATAATAGCTTCACAAACTTGGAGAGGCTAAGATTAGATCTAATGCTCAGCATTTTATGCTATATAAATGCATTGGTTCCGCTGTCAGGGAGCAAGCACCGTGAAGAGCTGGGCAAGCATTCCTGAGACGATGTTGATTCGCTGAAGATGACTCCAATAACCTCAAAACTATCTTCTAGAGCTGCTTCCAAGTGTTAGTGATAAATCAGCAGCTTGCTTGTCATTCTAACTCTCTTAAATTAGGGGTCTATTGGAAGCATCATATGCCAGAGTCTCATAACCCCTTGTTGTCTCATATGGAGCACGAGTCCAACCACAACTTTAAGTGTAACTGGAAGTGTATGAGTCTGCAGCCTGGTTATCAGCAGTGATGCAGAGCCAGCAGACACTGACAGATAGCCAATCAGGAAGCAAGTTCTTTCCTTTCACTGTGAACACATTCAACAGATGTTAGTACATTACACTGAGCAATAGCACAGATGACACCAACAAGTTTCTCTGTCTACACATGTGTAGATAAACCACTCTGCCACTGAGGACAATAAGCAATTAGGATGATACGGGCAGGAAGTTTTGATGTGGGAATATTTGGATTTGTGCAAAGGTCTTGTCCAGTGTACCTTCTCTCCCTGGGATGTAGGGATTACTTGCATTTGGTCCAGAGTGTCCTCTCACGCAAAACGACTCCGGTTGTTAGCTGCTATCCTGTAAAACAACCAACAGGAGTGTTTTGTAAATTAGTGCCACTACCAGGAGTAAATGACATAGTAGAAAGAGTGAGCAAGTCCACAGAGAGGAGGTTGGGGTGGTGGATGACAAAATACAAGACTTTCACGCAGCGTGGCATATTCATTTCCAGGTGTTTATGTTTCGTTTTCAATTTGTTTGTTTCCGCGTATATATTATTGTGACCATGACAACAAAGGTCCATACCGTAACCTTTTCCTAAACTTAACCAAGTAGTTTTGGAGGCCTAAATGTAATCAAATAGCGACTGTTTTGAGAGTTGGCTGTGCGCATGTGTGCTACAGCTTTATGAAACGGTCCTGGGTGTTGTATTCTTTGAGTCATATTAGCGGGTAAAAGCAGTCAACCTATGTGGTCGTATGGGTTGGAGGATGTGTTGCAAGAACAATGATGGCCTCAATAACTGGACAAAGAAAACTTTGCCACCTCCAGAAGCTCAGAGTTCAGCAACAGAAAATCTAAGGAGAAAGACATCTCAGAGCTGAACACAATATTTGACAAGTGATTTCTGGGATGTGCAATGCAAAAATGCCACAGCAATGAGCATTTGCAACAAAGATGTTGACAATTTTTGAATCAGTTAGGATATTGTAGATAATCACTGGTAGTCTGTCTGCTTACAAAGAATTATTAGCATTAGCATTATTTTGTTTTCACTGTTTTCGACAGTGGAACGCAGAAGCAGCCACAACTGTCAAAAAAGAATAATTTAGAAACCAGGCCATACATTTTCATGGTTTATTCATAATCCCTGAGATGTTCTCCTCTGGTCTGTGTCAGTAGTTGGTTTAGCCTAGGTGTCCACTTGACAAAGTGCAATGGTCCACCACAGTCATGTCTGTAGTATGTAACCTCAGCAGACGTGGGTTAACCCAATGTCTGAGAGATTATGTTCTCATTGGTAATTCAGCATACCTCAATGACCATTTAACTGCATGTTTGCTACTGGAGAAATCAAATGGCGTGATACAGAAACAGAGTCAGATTTAGCTACCAAGGACATTTACATCACATAATAGGAATGCTAATAACAAAACATAGAAATACAATAGTTTGCACAAATAGATTATAAATGTCCTCATGTTATTTCAGATATTCTCACATTAAGAGTTTAAATGTGGCAAAAAATGAATAGCAAACATCAGTATATGGATGTATCTATGGATATGTACTGATAGATAATGCTCTACCTCCTGTAACTAATATTTATCATTTGAAGATTAATACACACAATACTGAGTAATACAGCACAACCAACAAAATCAAAGTCACATGTCTGTCACACACTGACTAGTTTGCTACACACCGTCATTAAAGACTGATCTTATGATTTCGGAGAGTTAAGCAGTCCAGTAAGATGCAGTAGTTTTGGGGTGGTGTGTTGAGTGGATGATGAGTTTGTGGCTGTTGGATGTCTTCTCCTCTATGGGGTGGCTGCTCCCTGACCATAAACTGTGAGTATTAGTGAAACCTGGCAAAGGATAAGCAGATAAGTTTCTGTCTCATTTCCAATCTGGCAATTCCCAGAGCTGTGATGTATAAAGCGGGGAGACACTTATTCATCTACTACTCATGTCCCTGGTCATAAGTCTGCCCTATTCCTGCAGCAAATGGCATCACGCCTTTATTTCTTTCTTTTTTTTTTTTGTATATATATTTGGCCAAAGTGCCGCAACAGAAAGTAACACCCCACACCAGAGCAGCTGTAGTGGTTCAAAATGTGCTGAAGGCCTGTGTACTATGGATGGAGAGGAAGAAAAAAAACATCCATCTGTGTCCCAAGCTGACACTCGCCAGGCCGGTGCTTGTTGGCGAGGTTTGGAGTCTGCCTCTGTGGCTTGGCCCAAGCTCTCACCCTCTCCATTCACTCCCATCTGAGGTCAAGGAGTTGTGCTTCCTTGCGGGAAGCTCTCATACTGTCTTGTAATGAGCGCTCTCAGCAGGAAAACAAGGCCTTGTTTTTCCAGAGCGCAGGACGGGGATGCACCCACTGCTCCGATCAAACCCCCACTTAAATCGCTCTGTTTCTGAAAATGACTGATGACAAATGTGTCTACGCCATCGTTTGTGACACAGCCCTCGCGCTGGGCCTGATCTCAGCTGTGAAAATGGCATGTTCCTGGTTCCTCAGCCGTGAATGGAAATAAAATATTCTCCAAAACCAGTGGATGAGAGTTTGCACGCAAAAATCAACCAGTACTGAAAGAGAATTTAAAAGGACAGTGATATATGTCCTCAGACTTAACAATTAGACAAGAATTACACGCATGCTACATAAACTGTGGATAATGGGTTATAACTTGCAGTGTTTGTGTGTTTTGCTTGTTTTGCTGCCATTTATTCCTTACCCATAAGTTTTTACACTCTTGAGGGTTTCATGTGGTTTTGAAACTAAAATGGCCAGTTAATGTGGGAGTGTGGGAGTGGGAGTGTTTTTTTTTTTTCTTTGGTACCATGCAAATCAGACTTGAACATTCCAGGGACACAAGAATAATTCTCACATCTATTATCTGGGTACTGTGGTTTTTTGTCTTAAATGTATTTGTATGGTAAACGCTTGAAGCCTGAAGAGACTACAGTCTATATTAAGCATATTACGTGAGCATCTAGTGTCTTAGCTTACAGCCTATTCATGCCATTTTCGTTTATTTTTACAGCTTGACAGCTACAGTATCTATTTGCTTCTTTCCTTCTGTAATGTCGTCAAAATTATGGCATGAATCAGATAATTTTTATTGGTTAGTGGAAAGCATGTGAAAGCAGTAACACCAGTCATGACAACAAAGGATCACAGTCCAGTGAATTCTCTATTTGTTGCAAAAAAAATTTAGAGGCTCAAAAACAGTTAAGATTAGGCCAACAGTGAGTGCAGCGAGAAAGATGAAAGATGGACCAAACCCACTGAAGCTGTTGACTAGCACTGAGAAACCACTTGGTAATTTTTCTGCTTCATTGGGGTCGAGAGTTGTCAAAAAAAAACAAAAAAAAAAACAAGATGTTCTCTGCATGAGGTTATGGAGCAGCGGTGAACTGATATGAGACCTTAGAGCTTAGACTTTAGAGGCTTATTTTCACCCTTCATGCATCCAGGGAAGGGATTTTGCTGACCATGCATGCTATTTTTCAACACCTCCTACATTCATATTCATACAGTGCAATCACACGGCTTCCCACCTTGGAGAAGCCCAGTATAACTACAGTCTTCTATGGTTGACCACTGAGTGGCTCCACCTGGAACTTTTGCTCAGAGATGAGATGTTTGGAGCGTGAAAATTCTGAGTGTAATGGTCAGGATTGACGGTAATTCAAAATGTCAAGAAGATTCTGCTCTGAATAAAAAGTTGGGAGGATATCAAATGTGTGTATTTTTCTGCTTGGCTACATCACTTTTTAGGGATGAGTTGGGTTGATATCTTAGTTCAGGGTGAGAAATTTTGTAATATCCACAGCATTTTATGTTTATTTTTATGTATGTCACAACATTCATTGTATTGCACACACTTAATGAACAGCTGGCTAATTCCCGTGATTACATAAAACACTTCTCATCCTCACCTATTCTCATGGAGCGAGAGTCACGGCCTGGGCTGAGTGTTATATTTTTCTTATATGCCCAAACAACCCCACTGAATTTATTACGTCATTTTGAAAATAATGTCTAGTCACATATGTATGATCACAAGTTCAAAGAGGACAACAGTAGAAGGCACATAGATGGAGAAAACATGTAAATGTACATACAGCTCCTGATTTTCTATTTGCCCCTTTGTGTGACTGATATTAGAATTTTTACTTAAAGTGCTGATAAAGAAAAGTGACTCCCAAAAGACTATATGTTATTTTCCTTATATATTGGGATCATAATGTGGTGTGTGATACTTGTTGACTGAACTCTCCACTTTGGTTATTTATGTAAGATATTTATGAGTTTATAGCCCACCCTTGTGGTGAATTAGTTCATTACATTTTCACTATTGATTTACTAAAACTTGGACACACCAAGGGACTATTTCGAGCTGTTTGTAAGATCTCGATCTTGCACTGTAAATGTGAGGCCATAAAATTCAATGCACCCAAACCCCTAATCCCTCTATACCCAACAACAACAACAACAATGAAACAAATATAGGAACAACACACAACCTATCCTATAATCTGTGCACACCCATTCTCTTCCCTCACCTCTGACCCTTCATATCAACATAACATTTCTGATTTAACATTTTTACCATTGAACTTCTGTCCAAAGTTTGCTTCATACAAAAACAGATCATGAACACAATTAACATGCAAAGATTTTTTTAAAATCATTATTAGATTTTAGTCCATCTTCATTCAGCATTCTGTTAATTTATCAGAATATGTTCTCAGTTTCTGATTCTGATAACATGGAAGGGGAAATCATCATAAAATCATACAGGCATTTTGACAACACTGACAAATTAGTAATTTACAAAATCAAATTCTGCAGCACAGTCCATGTTTATGTTGGGCCTTATCGCTTATCAAATATAAGATTGCATTGCCGTCACATGATATTATTAAAAGAACAGGTCACCCAAAATACAAAAAAGATGCTTCCCCACTTTTTCCTAGTTCAGTCTATCCATCCACAGTTTCTGTGTGATTTTGTGAGGTGTCCAGTCTGACACTATCTCCTAGCACCCCAACAGAATGGGGTTCGGTAAGTATTCTTTCTTGGAGCTCAAAAACCAAACAAAAATAAATAAATAAATAAAAAGAATAAAAAGAAGAAGAAGAAGAAGAAGAAATACATGTGAAACCTCAACAGCCAGAGCTGTGGATGAGCTTCCTCATCCACAGCTCTCCTCTCAGGCCTCACCCCATGAGGCTGAGGCCTGAGAAGAACCAAAGAACACCGGTAAACTGTATCTGTGCTCCTCCAGACAGTGCAATTTAGAGATCCCACGCCAAGTTGCACAAACTACCTGGATGGATAGATTGCACTAGGAGTAAGAGGGAACATGTCTTTTTTCGTGTGTGTGTGTGTGTGTGTGTGTGTGTGTGTGTGTATACTTTGGGTGAGCTGTTCCTTTAAGACCAGAGGTTCTCAGCCTTGTGTCATGGAGGCGCAAGAGTGTGCAGGTTTCATCCCAAACAAACACTACTCTTTTGTTCCATTCTTGTATAAAACCTGAGTATTTTGAGCTGGTTTGGCATGGCATTTGCTGGTTCTCCATGTCAGTGCATCTCTTTAGTTTGTGATTCCTAAGAAATGTCCGATGGCTGCAGCCAAGTTTAGGCCTATTGTCTGAGAGTAAAACACGCCCTCAGGGAAATGTTCTGTCCTTGTTCAGTCTGTTTAGGAGAGCAAACTGATGTTTTACCTATTTGACAGTTTGCATTTTTATCCAATTTATCTAATCCGTATTTTGGTAACTTGAGGATGCTTGCGTTTGTCTGAATTATTTGTTACGCAAAGTATTTTACATAAACCATCTTTCAGTGTGTTACTAGCTCTCTTCCGATTTCATGCAGACAGGACCCAGCTGAAAGTGGTTGGTGGTTGTACAGTCAGGGTTTTGTGGTTTAGCTCGCCTGTACTGTATGCACTGTATGCTTGTGTGTCTAAACCACTACACCAAACACTTTCTTTTGTCTTTGCATTGTGGGAGTGTGTGCTGAATGTCCTTCACGTGTGGTAGCAAGAAGTGGATACCCCTAGGGACAACAGAGAATCCCCCTTTTTTAAGAGTTATTACATAATTTATTTATTTATTTATTTATTTTAATCATATGAGTATAAAGATAAATGAACATACTGTTCTTG
>OMKZ01018806.1:0-15599 GCA_900302535.1 Neoniphon sammara
AGAGAGAGAGAGAGAGAGAGGGATGGAGAGAGAGACAGATAGAGAAGGGTGACGTGGGATGGAAAGAGAGATAGAGAGGGAGAAAGAAGAAACCCGAAGAGGGATAAAGAGAAAGAGGAAAAATGACAAGACGAGACGACCCTCATCGTCGCGAAGCTGCAGACAGACGAGAGAGGCTGAGGGCAGCAACATGATAGACGGACGGTGCCGCTGGAAAAGGCCTGGAAGGAGGACAAAGAGGAGAGACAAGAGGAGAACAGAAATTGAGAGAGACAGTTGTGTGATGACACCCACAGCTCATCCTCTCAGCTTGTAGCACCCCGGCGATTTCTCTCTCTCTCCCCCTCTCTCTCTCTCTCTCGCTCTTTCTCATCGGTGAAGCGAAGGCGCAGGTCTATCCGCAGCGTAATGCCCAGTTGCGTTCAGGGATGGGGTGTTAAGCAAAAAGACTCGACCTCCCCTACTGGGCCAAATGAACCTGCTAAAATAGCCGCTCGCTCTCCACAATAGGCTGTGTAATTGAAACCAGAATGTGCAGGATTTGATAAATTGCTTGACCCTGCAGGAATGTTAAGGTCGTAAATTTTCAGTGCATTTTGGCCGCGCTGAGGTGCGCGGAGGTGTGCACTTAGAGCACGTCCGTTAGTGTGTGTGTATGTGTGTGTGAGACAGAGAGAGGCTTTTTATTATTTGAAATGGTCGTTCAGAGTTGGGTTGAGGTGGTGAGATGCATACATAGGTGCACGTTCTCGCGCGCGCACAGGTACACGTGAATACTATGCACATAAACGTGCATGCACGTGTACACAGGCGTCCACACATGCACACACTGCACCACACATCGCCGCCCGGTGACCAAATAGACTATAAATTGCGGCGCTGCTTGTAGCTCGCCCCACGTCTTCGCTGGTTTACATTAAAGTGAGTAAATCTGGAGATCCTCTTTAGAGCAAGGGCGAGATGCTTCGTGAAAAGGGAGTGTACGCATGCCTGACATTGCTAAAATAGTCCAGTCGGGGGAAAAACATGTATTCGACGGTGGTGTTTCAAATTTACCGTCTCAAATTCAGTGAGATGCCACGAGAGATGACCTCAGAGGTGAAGGCGCAGAAGGGGATGTTCTCCATGTCCAATCAAAACGGTGTGCAATTAGAATGTAGATGCTTTCACAGTCATGCATTTGAACTGATGACATTGGTGATGTATTGCCAAACTTACAGTTCCACAATGAAAAGTGGGCATAGGCTATTATGGACTCTTGGACTACACATATCACTCTACATACTGTATGAGGACTTCATTGCCATATAGCCACTTTGGAAAGGTGGAAAAAATACCGTAAGTTAATAATTCAGCATCTCCAAACTATAGATGCAGCATTGAAAAGTGTTTTTTTATAAGTCATCCAGTCTCATTTAGTACCTAGCATAATTTGTTATAAATTTTGTACTATAACTACTTCAAGAGTATGCTTCTCTTCACATGGTCTCTTTTCGCAAAGGGTCCTCATATACACATTTAGCAATCAATTTTCTATGGCTGTGTACATTTCTGAGGTAATAAGTCCTTTAATCTCCCAAACCGTGAGCTCCCACCTATTCTTATGATGCATTTAAAACTTTTATATCTTTGCCAAGGTGCAGGGTCGTAAAACTAGCGCCGCTGCCCTGCCACAATCCCCTCCATGTTACAACAAGCCTGTATTCAATGCTACTTTCCCTAAAACATCCTCTTAAAAGAACTTCTCTCATTTTACAGTTCCAAACATCTTCCTCTTTCATTTCTGGAGCGAACAGAGTGGTAAAATACCTCCCTGTCGTTCCCATGGTCCAGCTTTATGACCGTTGCTCACATGCGTCTCCAACTCTTCCAAACGTTCTGCCAAGAGCGGTTAAAAGTGAAACGTTGAGCGACAGCCATTTTTTGAAAGAAAGGTACAGTATGTGTGTTTTTGTGGCCGGCGAAGGTTGGTAGATTGATAACCTCGACCAATCTGTGTTTATAAAGCTGTTTGAAATAATTTGCCAAAATGTGTTTGGGCCTGTTCCAAAGTGCTCCTGGAGATGATTAACTCTCTCCGGTCGGTTCAGGTCTTGAACACCAAGGGTATTCAAGGTGTGAAACTTAAGGTTACATTCAAACAAGACGGCCAGATCTAACACAAACCATGCCCCAACTTTCCTCTGTGGCTTCCAGCCTGACTTTGTACAGCTCAGCTCAGCCTAACTTACATTTTGACCAGTGACATATAACAATATTCAGCATATATTACCATCATACATATTGAGCTAAACCAGTGTTCTTCAGCTAGAGGGGTTTGGCGCAAAGTCGAGAGACAAAAAAATGACATTAGGTGGTGCAGTTTTTCAGGCCAGCAAAAACACAGCGGCTTCATGTGCTAATGGCGCTAAGACACTGTAGGATTTTCATTAGGTCCTGTGCTGTTAGGACCAACCTTTGATGGCCTATGAGTTTCAGCAGTTGCACTGGAGAATTGCTTTTCCATTTCAGATTTCTCTACAATTGAAATGACTCCTGCAGGAGTTTGGCTATAGCTACTATTAGATTCATTTCAAGTTCAGTCGTGTCATTTTGAAACATTAAATTGTTTGATTTAGGTTTTGCGGGTTTGTTTGTTGCACTTGTTCTCACATCTGACATAGACTGTAGTTTGATTGAATAAAACTTTTATACATTTGTCTCCTAAGTTTGGTTAAGTGGGGCAGGCGTGAATATGTTATTTGAACCAAATCAGCTGTACTAAAACCCAAATCGAGAGGTGATGTCAGCAAGCTACCAATCAAACTCTGGTATGGTTCACCTCAGGTGTGAAATCAATTCAAAGCAGCTAAAGGAAGTGCTGATAAGAATATGAATTTCATTAACCACATTCATGATGTTATTTTTGGAATTTCAAATGCATCATTAACCTTGCAGTCTCACCTGCCTAATTCATTCACCCATTCACTGTTATTATGTCTAGCCTAACTTTATATTAAGCTTCATAAGAAATCACAATTACCAGTTTCATCTCCACTGCAAGTAAAGAGTAGACAGACAAGTTGAATCCACCTGTCTATAAAGGCGCCACAAGGCAGCAAGTCTTCTGATCTTTTTAATGATGGAATCACTGACCACACAACGTGAACTCCAAAGGAGTATAATAAATGTCAGTTAAGAGATGTAGCTTCATTTTTCTTCTCTGACAAGTCCCACTTTGCACACTACTTTTTGTCATAATTATTTTCCCATTCCCTTGGTTCGTTTCCATTTGGTAGTGTGCTAAACCCATTTGCACCTAAACAAAACTGCAACAATGTAATAACTTAAAGGAATACTCCAATGTTTTGGGCAAAATACCCTTTTTCTGATTTACCCAGGCTGAGACAAGATGTTCAATACCATTTTCACCTCTGTACGTCCACTGGTTCGGTTCCGATGGGTAGCATTTTATGTTAGCTTAGCATAAAGACTTGAAGTCTACAGGGTTCAGTAACCTAGCTCTACCATAGTGAAAAAATAAACCTTATATTATCTCCAAAGCGTCCTTATTTGCACAGTGTATCATGTTCAAATAAGACTGATACACTGTGTAAATAAAAGCTAACATGAAATGCTACCTATCGGAACCGAAGCAGTGGACATACAGAAGTGAAAATGGTATTGAACATCTTGTCTCAGTCTTGGTACATCGGATAAAAGCTATTTTGCCCAAAATGTTGGAGTATTCCTTTAAGGGCAGATTTGTACCAAAACTCAAGTAAACCAGGTCTGAAAAGGCCCTAAGTGTAATAATGCCTTGCTAAGGATGTATAGATATCAAAGTGGGCTAAGTTAGCAGGAGCCTTACTCAGTAAGTTGTAGTAGTGAACTGTTACTGGTGATTTGACTGTTTTTCCTCTGTTCAGGTTAAAAATGTAGATTGGCTTGTATTCTTTGGCGACCAGCTGCCAGCTGGTTCCCACTGACTCTGTAGAAACTTAGTTTATTAGCTACACTGCTTACTGCAGGAAAGCATATAAGTAGTGCTAATCTAGTTTTTATCTGTTTACATATATAATACAATGTATATGAAAAATATGACATGCATAACATACACAGTGTTATGTGGCACAATTTTTTGAACCGGTATTTGTAATGAAAAGTTGCATACTCTTGTTTTGCAGCACTTTCTTCTCATGCACACAGCCACATTCACACAGGGGAGCTGCCCATTACAACCACAGTCTTGTACTGTTGGCAGCTGAGCAGCTCCTCTGTAGCAGTTGGGGGTTAAATGCTTTACTCAAGGACAGCTCCCTCCCTACCTTGGCCACCTACTCTGTCGAAGGTAGTGAGAACATTTCTCATCCCCTTCCCTTGCTTAAATTTCACAGCTTGAATTCAACTTACCAGGTGACCCTCTGACCATTCGCCTGCTCGTCTCACCATTAAACCATTGAAGCCATCCAGTAATGGTTAAAGAAATGACTGGAAGGTTGCTGGTTTGAATCCCCAGACAGACTTGGGGAAATCTGGACTATGAAAGTGAATGAGTAACAGCTTTTCTTGCTTCAGCAGCTACCAGTGAGGTGAACTTGAACAGTGCACTCACTCCCAGGGGCTGCTGAGTGGAACTAGAAGGCTCACATTGTACTGTGAGGCTTCTCAATGTGAATTATGTCGAAATGTATGAATGTGAAGTGAGAAAAACACCTATGAAACTATCTTATGTTCGGTTTAATTTCACAGTGATGAAAGATCCAACCTCAAAACAAACAAACAAAAAAAAATCTAGATGACAAAGGTGACTTAACTGAATAACAGAAGCTAAAACGCAGCAAAATTCTAAGAGGAAAATGATGCGATATCAGAAGAATGCAGAAATGACAAGACAAGTGATGTAAATTTAAAAAGTACTTGTACGTACAGTATATACATGTGTGTATATATGTGCATGTCAACAGTGCTGAGGGCAAGGAGAGCCCGGTTTAGCACCAGAGGGCATAGAAAGGTCGACACAATGTAAACAGAGACCGCCACACGATTTACGATGTTTGCTGGCTGCGAAGACGAGGGGTCTGCACATTCTCACAATCATAATTGCTTTTTGCAGCTTTTCAATCAACCAAGCCATGTGGACATTGTTTTTGTACTTTTTTTTCACCTCTCATTTTTCCCCCTTGTCGTCGAGGAGGCTGCTCGTCACTAGCTACCTTAACGTAACCATGACTCGAGACGAAACTTAAGCAAAAGTCTCTTTCTCCAAGATTTTTTTTTTCTTCTTCTCTTCTTGTAATTAGGAGCAGACGTTGGTTCCCTCTCTGATGATAGCCCGCAGTTGGCGACTCTGGCCTGCCGAAAAAGGGGGGAAGTCAGTCGGCACATGTGGCCGTCTGGTTGGACATGGTGAGCATGTAGCCCCGCTGCGTGCCACCTCCCTTCCCTGGCGTGTTGACAGTCGTTACCTGTGCCCCAGCGGACCCTCGCTGCCCCAAGATAAAACGACCTCTATCCAGAGCCAGACGCATAAATATTTCTCTTTCTATTTTCCAAAATAGCTTTTAATTTTACAAGTTTTATGGCCCTAATATTAAGTGCATATGTTTTACAAGACACCGTGTCCTCTGCCTCACCCCTCGGGCTCACTATTGAGGATTTTTCTCTCTCTCTCTCTTTCTCTCTCTCTCTCTCTCTCTCTCTCTCGTCTTTTGAAGGAAAGAGGGAAAGAAGAAAAAAGAAATGGAGGAAAGTGCAAGCCAGAAAAGGGTTCCTCTCCTTCCATCTATAGATCCACATGGGCCATCTGGGTCCTTAGTGGGTGCAGCTAATTTACTAGCAATGTGACGCTGACAGCAGCGACAGGCAAATAAATAAAAGCTGACATGGCGAACATCGCGACAAGGGAACAAAACTGAAAAAAAAAAAAGATGTTTCGATTTACCAGTAATCAAAAACAACCCACTGGTATGTTAGTTGCTGATTGTACTACTTCCTTCATAATTCATTTTGTTTACTGGTATTCCTCACAAAACAAGACCTTTAGTTTGCTTCTCTATGAATATCTCTATGAATATCCATGCTCCCGACCTTGGCCTCAGCACAGCTTTTTCAATCTCTATCCATCTCCTGACCAAGAGCCACATGTGCTTTAATGACCAGATATAGCAAAAGCCACTAAAAACGGTTCATCTTGCAAGCAACAAATTTTTAGATTGCATCGACATATGCGTCCCAGGCTCATTGAACTTTACAAGAGACACGTTTCAATTAAAGGCGGATAAAAATTCACATTTTAAATCCAGTGACAGATTCAATGGGCCTGCTTTCCCCATGTTGGATCACAATTTTTTCACTTTAAAGACTAATTTTCTTCCTCATCCCAAACATCTAAGGTGGATAATAAAAATTAGCAAAGAAAAATAGCACAGTTCCAGCTCTCAGTAAACTTTATGTGTTCAGTGTGTCAAGCCAATGTGAGTTTTCATCTGGCCCAAGTATAAAGCACGTTAGGAGGAAGAACCAGCATGTGGGTGTTGTGTTGATTTTTTCTTTTTTTTTATGAATTTTAGAACACTTCATATGCCATATTTCCTGTGGTGTATTTAGGACTGTTACTTTTTTCTATTTTTTTACCACCTGCTTTTTTTTTCTTTTTTAACATTGTAGGCATTTAGTTCTTACTCAAAGTGACTTCCAAAAAATGCAAACTAGAACAAGCTTCTGTAATGAGTGCTGAGACAGTGTTCCTGTGACCCCAGCGCCATGAGGTCAGAGAAAAGTGCTAGCAAATGAAATAATGAAGGGGTTATTATTTTTTTTTCTCATTCCACTCCATGTGTTTCCTGTTGTTTATCATGACAGTCAACAGCCTTGTGCATGTGCCTCCCTGCGAGACCCCCCGGTGTACAAGTGCAAAACAGACATCAGGCCTAGCATCGCCTCAGATGAAATACACAACAATAAATTCCCCCAGAACGCTTGCGTCACATTGTCCGCTGCGCTCAGATTTAGGTCCAGCAGTGACATGAGTTACGGCACACCGGATGATACCACCTTGTGACGATTTATCACTGTGGGGATCCAACTCTGAATGGAGGAATATTTGGATGGAGGGAGGAGAGCGACTGTATTGATCCATTTTGCTTTGGGCCGACAGGGAAGCATTTGGACCAAGGACAGAGGCAAGATTGTAGAGAAGGGAACAAATAAAGAGTTTTGTTCCAAAATGAGATGTACTATTTGGAAAAGGGACACGTACTCTAATAAAATGACATTTGGCAAAATGAAAAGAACATAATGGTGCTTTTTAAAAGATAATCCGTAACTTGAGTCATTGATTGACAAAATGATAAACTTTATATTGTTTCCAAAACAAATGTTTTGGATGAAAAGGAGATGGGAACAGATGGAGCAGGGAATGGTGACAGGAAAAGAGTAACATAGAAAAAGACCTTTCATGCTTACACATTCACATAAATAAATGTCCCTCTTGCTGCTTGCCATTACCAATTGATAAAATACTGACCAAATGCATACCCTTCTCCTCCTGTCTCTACATTTTTATAGCTCTTTCCTGGGAAAATCCTCATGCTTATGGGAAACAATGTGTTTTAGGAGTTTGTTTGGAATAAATAGAAGAAGAACTGGGTGGTTAGCATGAGCAGTGATAGCCACCATGGCTGAATTGACAAAGAAAAGAGCAACACCTGCAGAAACTCAAACTCCATCAACAGAAAATCCAAGGGAAAAGATAGTGTTGGATTGACAGGCGATCTCTTCCATAAAGCTGCCCAGCACAGTCTTCTAGCCTCACAGCAGCACCACTGGAGCAGTTTGCGGTTAAGTGCCTTGCTTAAGGAAACCTCAGTGGTAGTTCTTCAGCCAGAGTCTTGTTGACTCCCTCCACCCAGATGTTGGGAAGAACTTCAGCCTGGAGACAGACACAAGAAAAGAGAGAGAAAGCAAGACAAAGATAGAGGAAGGAGGACATTTTGGCCGGGGAATGGAGAGAGGAGGAGTGAGGGTTTAGGGTTTAGGGGACTTGGCCCAGGGCCCCTCCCCTACAGGGACAAATTGATGTCAAGTCTCTCTATCCAGGAGGATTAAGTGTGTGTTTGCTCTGCGCTCACATGTGGTTCTGAGGACAAAACAGCTTGAGTCCCCACACGTCCTCACAATGCAGCTCCAGACGCCAGGGCACGGAGGAGATGCCTAATCTCTTTCCCTAATCTGTGTATACACACACACACACACACACACACACTTGTCTTCTTTTACTGTCCTCTCTGTCTTTTACTCACTTACCCGAACACACACTATTCTTGTACAGCTCAATGAGTTAAAGCCAGAGCTACTCAAATTGCAGCTGAATACAATCTGAGTTTTGAATAATCACAGCAGTCATTAATAGGGGATTTGACACATTGTAGAAGTGGCTTAACATGCATGTTTTACTCATACAGCCACTGAGGAACATTTGCTAGCCACTTTAGCCACTGTGAGCCTAGCGTAATATTAAAATCATTAGTCCACAGTAACTAGGATAACAATATCAGGCCTAGGCTTTGGATATGTAGCCTGCCAGCGTGAGTTTAGATGATGCCAACAATAGCACCTAAAAGTTCTAGTAAAGGAAAGTTCAATTTATCTATAAAGTGTTCTTAGCAAAACAGGTTCATCACAAAGAGCTTAGGTAGCAGTCTACTGTAGGATTGATTTGAAAGCATTTCACAAACACCTTCAATCTCCTTTCTTTTTGGCCTCATCACTTTTTATTTCCAATTTCAAGTCGTGTGCCGATTGTTCAACCGAAACACAAAAATCAGACCTTCTCAAACCAGCTTTTCCATTCCGGCCTCCATATCCATCTGACGCTCCATTTTTTTTCCCCCCGATGCTCCGCGGACCATAAACCCCTCGCCTTGGACTGCAGCGCCCCAGCCTGTTTTAGAGAGCCTCCTTGTCCATAATGCCATATAACATAAACACATTGCGTTTGATTGGTAGACATAAACATTGACTGTGGCTGGAGCACAGTTTAACGCCAGGCCACAACTCACAGGCGCTGTTAACGGGCTCACTGCCATCACGGGAGGGGGAGCCAAGGTCGACCGCTGCCCCACTCGCACTCAGGGTCACGGAGGAAGAGGAGAGAGAAGAACGACACCGGGGAAGGATGGAAGGCAAGATACAGAAATGTTTCATTACAAATGACATTTGAAAAAAGTGACACCTGCTCTTTTAAGAGTTAGATAGATAGATAGATAGATAGATAGATAGATAGATAGATAGATAGTGTAAAGGAAAATAGGTCATTTAAGTCCACATTTTATAGGTATACAGGGCTCTCAGGTGATATAACACACCCTCTGGCGGCCATTTTGGGGTTCCTCAGCTTTGGCTATGAACAAATGATTGTGTTCTATCAATGTACAACTTGGTCTTCTCAAGAGAACTGAAAACGCATAGTTCATTTCTGTGCTATTCTTTGATTGGGAACTGATCATTTAAATCACTGATATACCTGATTAATTTTGTGTTTTATAGATACTGTTAGCTTGCTAGCTAGCTTACCATAGTTGTTGGTCAGCTCTCTTGCTGTAAACAGAAAACTGATTTGCGCACTAGCTAATGTAGCTAGAAGCTAGAGTTGGTAGTGGGAAGCAGTTTTATTTTAACATTAAAACTTTCAGGTATCTCCTTTCTGGCATATAATAAACAACTATTTTTTGCACACAGTTAATGGCATAATAATGGCAACAAATTCAGTGTTAAAAGATTTGTGACAACTGTAAAGCATCTACTACATCATGAACTTCAGGTAACGATTGTACTGAAGTGGTTTTGGAAATGACCTCTTCACTTGTACACGAGTAACCACCCTGGTGTGGTGAGTAATAACCGTGTAACCAGATCCACTCATCTGTCAGCGTGTGTTTAGAGTGTGCGGTACGGCATTTAGGCCCTGTTTACAAAGTCCAGTGTATTTCTGACTCCTTCTGCTTGATAAAAGTCAACTTTGATTATGACTGAGCTGGCACCATCGCCGCATGTGGTCTGCGGCGAGGAAAACTGATGCTTAGCTTTGGGTTTTGCCCAGTGTGCTAAAGGTAACAGACCATTGCCCTTTCCCAACCCTTTCCTATCTGTTTCCTTTTTGCTGAGCTGCAAATATTTGCAGCAAAAGAAGAAAAATACACCATAAATATACATGATTAGCATCCATTTGTGTCCTTTTTCAGAAAAGGCGAGTTTAAGGCACACTTTATCCATAAGACTGAGAAAAACCTAAGGCTGCTTTGCTCATTCATGTTTATATTATGCATGACTGCAACGTAGTGTATTGATTTGTTTTGTATAGTAAACGTCATAAATGTAATCACCAATAAAACCATCTACATGCAGCATTTTAGTGTCATACTTTGGCCTCAATTAAAACAGGTATATTTCATTTAGCTTCATGCTATGAAGTCCTAATGATAAATATGCTAGCACTTTTCATATTAGCTCAGAAAACCTGCTTCTTTACTGCTTACCAAGCAATTCTAAATGACACGCAGTTGACTGAGTTGATAGGTTAAGTTGTATAAAACATGTTTATTAACTAAAGGCATTTAAAAATTTACATTCATCACAGCGATTGAAATGTTTAAGATGATGTTGAGTTCAAACGTCAGGTGCACGTGTGATGACAGAAATGCACAGCCACGCGTACACACATTTCCAAGGTGCCACTCAGGTTACCTACTCACATAAGTGCTTATTATTTACCTTGAAATTGTATTTGGCTCATTGGCATTCCATTTGGAGGTGGTGACCCTGCTTATCCCGAGCCTAATAAATTCAGCTGTGTTTTAGTGGGCTAACACTAACATACCTCTGCTTCATCCATCATGGAGCTTAACAATAGCCATGTCCTCAGCTGCTTCTGCACCGCTAAAAGCTTTTTATGTGCGATGTGCAGAGCCAGCCCCCCCACCCTCCTCATGTGTGTATGTGTGCTCGTGCGTGTGTGTATTCGGGTATGTGTGTTTGTGTGTGTGTCTCAGGGCCTGCAGCCCTCCAAACCTCTTATCAGATGGATGTGTTTGATATCTCCGGCTGCCAAGGATTTCCCACATATACATAAACAACCCCTGAACCACTGGCAGGTTGTACTGACAGAGGCACATCGTTGAAACCCTCACATGTTTAGGAGTTCTGTTTCAATGCTCTTATGTCACCCACTTTCCAGTTCAATCTTTCCCCTAAGCTACATTAAACAACACAAACCCGACTTGGCCGTGTTGATGAAAAATGGCCCGATATTCGATTTTTCTCCCTCCCTGACACTCGCGCTGGTTTATTTAAAAGCCACATGACGGGTGAGGGGAGCTGCATATGTGTGCGTGCGTGCGCGGGGACACAGTGTCCAAGGAGACAAGTGACGTCTTCATTGATGTCAAACTAGCTAGCTGTTGGTCCTGTCTGCGTCTGGCGGGGCCGCATCATTCATTTGCATAACAAGCCGCCCTTGTGACGCCGCCACCTCGACAGCTGTCAAGCATGCGAGGGAAGTAAGTCATGTCTTTCTATCATGTCTGCGCTTCTGTCATTTCTGCTCTCTTCATCTGGCTCTTTCTCCTGTTTTGCAGAGCACATTGTTATTTTGGGGCGCGTCGCATCTCATCAAGGCTTTGGTGGAGTCATCAGTGTGTTTGAGAAGTCACTTGACAGCCATAAACATCAATGTGATGACACATTACAAGTGGGTCATGTTTAGAGAGAATGCATAAACTTTCCTGATAGATTTTATTGGGATAAGAAACTCAGGCTCTTTTTTGGGGGGGGGGGGGGGTTCAGACAGCAAATCATTTGGGGCATTATAAATTTTATATGACATATCATGAGTTATGGTAATTATTTTTCCTTTAGTGTTTTGAAAGCATGTTGTAATTCTGAGAAGGGCTGTCTAAGTAAGGCTTTCTCTTATGCAATTATTACTAATATTCATATATTATAGTATAGTAGTATATAGTAGTAGTAAATTAAGTCATACCAGTATTAATATTGGAGTAATAATAATAAATGTTATAGTACAACTTGTAGCAATAGTGGAAGCAGTGGTAGCTGTAATAGTAATAGTGGAAGTATTCAGTAGTATTTTAGTCACATATATAGACCTTTTTACAGCAGCCATTTTGACATTAAATAGCAGTGTAAAGACAGGTGTTACTAATGACATTAATTGAGGTTCCATTCAATTTAAGGCTAATAGAACCAGGATCCTGCTATTGTTCATGCTGGCTCACTGGAAAGACTCTGCTACACTTAAATGGAACAGAACCTTCATTAATATCATTAGTATCACCTGTGTATTTTATGTAAAAATGGCTGCGGAAAAAAAGGTCTATTAGCATGGGATGCACATACATTGACAATATAAATGCATGACTCCTGTGAAAATATTCTTGCTAAGTCATACTCATTTCAGTAACTATCCTTACAGAGTAAAATGTTTTGAGCAAAGGGGGAGCTGAACCAGCCACAAGTACTGAAATTTCAACATCTCCACATCCCACACAAAGCCAGTGAGAGAAAAAAATCATGGCAGCTAAAAGGCTCTCCTTCATATTTGGTTTGAAATAGTAAGTGGCCGTTGGTGCTCCCTGCTGTTTTACGTCACAGGGGAAACATCTTTATCAGGGCGTATATTATTCCAAAACACTGCTTCCTGCATGGAAACGCTCCCCCCTGTCCTCGATTCGCCTGCCTCTCTGATAGACTACATTGCTTCTTATAAACTGTCCATGGTCCATAAATTGTGCAGAGGCGAGCATAACACTGCACTGTGTCGGCCTGCAGGGACACACAGCTTCAGGGCCGCCGCCTCCTCCTCTCTCCTCTGGCTAAGATTTGCTTAGTAAATTGTGCGACGCGATCCCCGGGTTTAGGCAAACGACAGAGAAAAATCAGTATGGAGAAGTGTTTTAAAGATGCCACCTTAGCTATGAATAAGTGTGCCTATCATAGAACTCTGCAGATGTGGCATTTATTTACTGCTAAAATAAAAAAAAAAAGTTTACCTGCGAAGTTGATAGGGACCGTTAAAGATAGTTTAAGGCAGTATAGACAGTGCAGACAGCATAATACAAATGTTAAATTACAGGAAGTCACAGAACACTTCGAACCTCAAGTCTAGAATACTTTATTGCTGTATAGGCCAGTTTAATACTGATACTTTATTTAAAATGTTACCAACTAGCATGTTAAAAGGTTCTGGGTAGTCTGACATTATGTGTGCAACTGTGTTATCTCAGGGCCTTTAAACACCAACTAAATAACACAAAGTTGTAGGGTGCTAAATTCGCTTGTAGCAGCATGTTCTTGTTATTTATACATGCACAAAAAATGCTATTGCATTAAGGCAACAAGTGGGTTGTGACTTCCTAGAAACTGTACTACAACATGGCCACCACTTCCTTAATCCAGGAATTTGCTTACTCCCATTCTCTTGTACAATGAAACAAAACAATTTGATTTTTCAAAAACAGAATATGTTTGAGGTATGCATCACACAGGGATATCTATCAACGGAGAGATTATAGCTGAAAGAAGAACTTGAAGAAGATTTTGGCAAGAGTGGAAAATATTTAGTTTTGTAGTACCACAAGTGGCCACTAGGAAGATTTATGACCAACAGCCCCTTTAAAGTGCAAAAATAGAACATACAAGCACAAGAACAACTTAACTGGTAGTAAAAGTAACTTCAGTGTTGGGCTGGATGGTTCGGTGAATGGCAGAATTGTAATAAAGAGACCAACTCCTTTGATCCACACAGGTCAACATAAACAGTCTGTGAAGCAGAGGGGGCAGAGGATTATATGGGATTGTGGGGCAGAAAAGAGATCTGACTGGATGGGGATTAATCACAAGGCTGGCAGAAAACTACAGAGGAAGTGAGGAGGGGGAGAGAGCGAGGTTGTGTGGGAGAGACACTAACTGGAAAGAGGATTGGACATAACAAATTAAGCCTGGGCTCATGCACGAGAATGATGTGGTGCTAGAGCAAGACAGAAAATTTGGTGCTTTGGTAAACTTTCACAGTATGCATAAGAAATATGAAGAATTGGAGATGCAAATTAAAGACTGGAGAAAAAATTGCATATATTTTAGTAAACTGCTTAGTGTTGTTATTTTTCTTTTCCCTGTTCAAATTACAGCTGAACCGAAGCAATCTGTGTGGTTTGTGTTTTTAATTTTGTGGCGCGTGCGGAGAGAAACAGGGACTAAGAATAACGGAGGTGCGTGATGAAGACGCACATTGCCACGGTGGGAACGTGGAAACAGACTGACAGGGTGAGAGCGCACAGAGCTGACGTTTTGTTAACCCATCACTCATGTGCGACTGATGAATATGCGAGAAGGGTAGCACGTTCACAGGCTCGGTTTTTATCAATTAGAAAGAGAGAGAGAGAGAGAGAGAGTAGATTTTTCAAAAGTATTTTCTTTTCCAGCGTTGCTTTGGAGGCTCAATTTCACATGCAAAATAGCCTACTGTTCTGTCTGTAAAAAATGATGACTCCAGTGTAAAGATAAGAGATTATTATTTATTTTTTAATGAAAAGCTTAGTGTTATAGGCTGCCTCTTTTGGATTCGTGTCAAATATGCATGCACGTGAAGAGCTTGCCAGCTTTGATATTCTATCAATCTGTCTGCTCTGACTGAGGCGGAGGCATCACAAAAATGTGTAATATGTCTGTGAAGTAACCCCTCATTCTAACAGCCTCATATTGACCCCTTAAACTTGTTATCTTATGGATATATATTGAAATATCTTGCATTTACAATGTCTCGGCATTTTTAAAATGTTGTTGTACTTTTACGCAGGAGCAATTCAGTGACGTCAACACTCAATTCAGTATCTTTTACACTGTTATAATAAATAAAAAAGCTTATTCTTATTTTTTAAGATTCCAGCAACCCTCTCACTTAAAATACAAACCCGCATAGACATTCAAATTAATCATTCATCCTCCCCAAAACACATTTTGAGATTAGTCGATAGATTGGATTGTATGATAAATAGTGAGGTAGCCTCAACTTACAAATAAACGAATGAGAGACGTGGCTTGGGGCCAATACTTTATCACTATTGTGCCGGGGCTGGAATTCAGCCCCCTCAGCCCTGTCTCGACTTGCTTTCTCACTGTTTACTTTCGGAGGCCAAGCAGTCAGTCCCTATGCGCCGCTCAATGGAGCGACTATGCAGAAAGTTTAAGGCGGCACTTTCAGTCAAGCCGAGAGACAGTTAAATTAAAACTTACTCATGCAGTTATCCATGAGCTAATAAATGAAAGCGCCTCTAAATCAAACCCGCACGCAAATAGGTTTGACGCGCAGGCTGACACTTCTTGCAAAGCGCTGCGTTCTGCATGCATTCATCGGCCCTCAATTTAAATCTCTTTTAATTGGGTTCTCTGAATGCATAAAAAAAGACATTGAATAGTACATTCAAAATAATAATGATAATGACATCATCATCAACAACAATAACAACAATGATAATGATAATAATAATAATAATAATAATAATAATAATAATAATAATAATAATAATAATAATAATAATAATAAT
>OMKZ01018809.1:0-15842 GCA_900302535.1 Neoniphon sammara
TGATAGCGGATCCGTCTGTGGAGCAGGTGACCAGGTGGCTGCCGCAGGCGCTGAAGCAGCAGCAGTGAACGCCGTAGCCGTGACCCGAGAGCGGCGAGTACGGAAGCTCCGAGAAGCCATTATTAGTGTCATAAACGCGAACAGTCTTATCGCCGGAACACGTCGCCAAAAGAGTCGGAGAAAACGCACAAGAAGTTACCTCGTCGCCGTGGTGTTGAAGGGTGCACACTACTGATATCATGCTGTGTTGTTGTATGCTGTTTGGCTCTTGGCTCTGCATAATGGTGTACTTGCGCAATTTCCCCGCCTCTGAAATTAAAGGGCAAAAGGCAATCACAATGACTTTTCGTATGAAGCTTTTAAAAGTTCTTTAAACAGTTTTTCACAGCAGCCTTTTTGACACGAACGGCAGGTAAATAGTTGTTACTAATGACATGAATTCAGGTTCCGTTCCATTCAGGTAGACAAGGTCCTGATTGTTCAGGCTGGTTCACTGGAAAGACTCTGGGACACTAATGAAACCTCATGAGTGACACCTGTGTTTACCTGTCAAGTGGCTGCGGTGGAAAAGCCCTGTTCATCTTGATTCATTTAATTGAAATACGTTAAAGGCACATACCTGTCAAAACACGTTGCTCCTTGAGGTCAGCAGTCCACAGACTTCCTCCTCCTGTATCGGCTCTTCTTTATTAGTCATGTGACGCTGACAGTTCTCGTGTGTAATAAAAGTCACTCGTGTTCACAGCGGAACATAGGCTAGTTCATGCTGTTTGAGAGATCTTTTACTGCTGTCACTGGGAAACGGGATTGGTCTGATCCAATTCAATAGGCTACATGACTAACCTCATTAACCTGATTACTCTCAGCTGTTGGTGTCCAAAGTCAAATAATTTACTCAGACTATTTTGAACCGTGATTCAAACGTGTATTTGCATTACATAGTAAAATGTGCATATTATTTTGCCATTAAGTTGTCATACCTTACAGAACTTAAAAGCGGGAGAAGTTGCTTCTGCTACATAAAAGCGTGGCATTTCATTTTCAGCCTCTGTTAATGCATGAGCAGTCCCATGACATGCAATGGTGCAGACCACAAGTAATAGTCCAAACCCCACATTATGGGTATCTGTATGCTCTTCATTTCAGGTAGAATATTGTAGACTAGGTTACTTATGCATTTCTGGATGCATTCCAGAAAACATTAATCACATTTAAAGTGGGAGATAGAGAGTGAGTTAATACTGCTATTTTGAAAAACATGTTTTATTACATCCGTGCCACACACCCACTACTTAAAAATGACGCTCCTACAAAAGTTGCTACCCATTTCACAATATCAATAAATAAAATAACTTCAAGTACTCTGACTTGGATTTAACAAAATTGCTTGATATGCCACCAGGGAACCATGACACACACGGAAAGGTTTAGTGCCTGTCCTGTTCTCTGGCAAGACTGGCTGAGGGAAATGCTTGGAGATGAAACGTACTGTGCATCATGTCACTTCTGGTGCAGAATACAAAGCTCTTACAACTTTTAACATTTTGTATAAGGGTTTCCTACAGTATATTGTGCAGTACGGACATACAGTACACACACTGCAAATAGTTTAAAAAAAAGAAATAAAGAAAAGAAATAAAGAACTAGCATCCTAGCATAAAGAGGGCAGGCACTACCAATACTGAGGAGACCACAGTGTTTTCAGTGGATATACAGTACAGGCAATGTGAATGTACCAATTTAAGACATATGAAATGCTACAATCAATCTAAGGCATAAACAATATCTTTAACAAGACTGTACTGTAGGCTATGTACACATTATACATATTAGAAATAAGACTGGCAAATATTGGCATAAATGAAACAGTATATATACATATGTGTCAATGATGCCTACCCTGTAAGTAAGCAATTATAAACATACATTTACTCACAAATGCAGATTAATAGTATTTTTGTGAGTCTACTGGCACCCTAGAGTCACAGAACTGTAAACAATGCTTTTGATTGGCTTGTTTAATGGTTGATAAAACATTCTTTAGATTTTTTTAAGATGTTTTCTCCTTTTTCTTAGAAAACAAAGACTTGAACCATTACAACATAAATACTCAAAATAAATACATTCACTATAGTATTGATGATTAAAAAAACAAAAAAGTAAAAGACTTATCTACAGAGGAAATCTTCAGTTCCAAGTTACAACAGTTATAGAGTCAGTGCATTTTAATACAGGAAATGGTATTGCACTTTAAGACACTCATCCACTGTCTGTGACATTCTTACCAGTTACAGCAGGTGCATTTCCCCACTCACTTTGTACATCAGTGGTATGAATATCTAGAATTACAACTGTGTGGTTTAGTGTCACCGGTGAAGAGAGGGTCTTCCAGACTGGAAATGGGGGTCAAGACATCTGGTCAGAGCAGAAATAAAGTCCTGATTCACTTAAGATCTTCACTTCAATAGTTCAGTCCATCGTTTCTCAAAGAACCTCCTCATGCTGTGGCCCGCTCGACCGATTGCAGAATCATCTTCATTGAATTTTTCACAGTTATCAAAAACCAGATTCACATCAACAATGAACGTCTCCAAATTTAGGTACCTGGAATCAACAGAAATTGCTTTCAGTTCAGACATTATTCTGGAAAACCATCTAAACAAAAAATAATTCAATGTCAAATACATGTCTTTTGGAATCATTAGCGCTTGAATTAAAACAGACATACTGGTTGTTGATGAGCTTTTCTCTGATGGTAGAGAAGTCCATGGGCTTTTTGATGACCTTCTTGTAGCCGGGCACAGCTTTGGAGTTGACTGGGGTCAGGAAGGGCCAGGCGTCCTGATGGGCCTCCAGCTCACACAGCAGCACTCTGCACAGCACAGGCAGTAAACAAAGATTAATCCTCTGCACTGCAACAATGTCTGTTTTATGTCTAGTACTGTCTTATTTTCCTTAAAAAAAACAAAAACATCAGGGTGAGATAATCGCATTTCTTTCCACTGCAGTTTTATCTGTTTTGAGAATTTTCTTTCTACTAGTTTGTCTCCACTAGTTTTAAGATAATGTCACTCGATTCAAGAAAAGTTTTAGAATGAATTCATTACCTCCTCTCTCCTCTAACAGAGTTGGACATTGGTTGTGTTTTCACCCCATTCTGTCTGCTTGCAGGATATCAACATATGAGTGGATTCACATAAAATTTGGGGGTAAGTTTGGTGGTTGTGGGTTCTCACAAAAATGCATATGACTTCCAAACTGCTTCATGTAGCGCTGTCAAACTGTGTGCCTATCAGCAGATGTATGAAAGAGGCAAACCCTCCAGTATTGGCACAACATGGGAGCACTGGAGAGCTGATTTCCAATTTAGCCATAACCTCCCTGCAAACTTTCACAAAACTTGGTATAGTTTATTATTATTCAGTGGCCACTGAACAACGTAGTGCTGACTGGACATGCGGCATTGTGACAACTTGCTATAAAGTGACAAGAATTTGAATGGGCATATCTCATGTCCCATTCTAGGTGCAGTCATGAAAATGGGTGCATTATTATAAGAAACAAGTTGATAATGGGCCATGGGGGGAAAAGAAAATGGTGAAACTCCGACATGTGGAGATGGCATATTTTGACAACTGTAGTGTCAGTGGTGGTAACTAGCTAGTTTCCCCTGAAATTATGTCACCATATTCGCAGATTTATTTACTTATTTTAAGAAAAAATACAATTTAATAATACAATACTAGACTAGACTGGATATTTTTTGCAGTGATGTAGATTCCTGACCTTATAGGAATGCTTCTACTTTTACTGCAAGAGCTTATCTAAAAATAGTGCTGGCAAACCTCTGGGATAATGATTACACTCTCCATGTATTTTTTTTAAGACCTATTCCATCATTTACTTTAACAATCAGAAGGAATAAAGTAGATGTTGGTGGTGTGTGCATGGTCTGAGAGGGTTTTCAAGCGTACCGACACATTGCCAGCTCACTGGTGTTGTTGTCTTTAGCCGTTTTGGCCTTTTTCACACAGGAGACAGGGCTGTCGTGCTTGGCCTGGTTTCTGGGTGGGCTCTCTTCTCCTTTCTTCTTTTTGGACTCCTTGGTACCTTTCTTTGTCATGCAGCTGTTGCCACTGCTGCTGCTGCTGCTACTGCTGGTACTGGGACTGGCAGCTTCATCCTCACAGAACTCTCCTACCACAGGCAACTTCCTATTCCGTTTTACCTCGCTGCCTTTCTTTCCTCCTCCAGCTGTTCGGCTCGGCTGCTTCTTACTCCGGGGGGATTGACCACTCGCCTGAATGACAGCAGATATACAAAGAAGAAGTGTAAAGTTGCAGAGGCCCAAACTTATCATATTCAGCTGATTTAATTTCAGCAATCATTTGACAATTAAATTTAAGGGGAGAGAAACCTTTGGATGCAACTAACAGTGCCAAGCTAACTGAGCCATTTAAAGATTGTTTTAATAAATAAAAGGGTTCTTGGCTCTGTAATTGATCACTGAGGCCATGCCAACCAAACAAGAAAGGTATACCTTTTCTATACAAGCAGGACAAAACCAGTCCCCCTCAGGTATTGTTGTGATCTTGGGTTTATGGCAGTAAGTGTGGCAGCCTTTGTCACAGCCATCACAAAGTAATAGCAGTTCCTCATTATCCCCCTTTCGACATAGTTGGCAGTACTGGAAACACACCAAAATATAGTTTAAAATATTGTGTTCTCTGACAATACACCACCATAATCTAGTGTTCATACAGCAGCTCCTGTGAACTGCTATGAGATTTCATGAATACTGAACGCATGCTTTGAAACTGTTACTATACCCTAGTGGGGAATTTTCACTGTGTGTCATAAATTGGTGTTTAGGCTTATGCCTGACAAATCTGCTGAAGATGTAAACAATCCCTTGTGGAGAGAGAATTCAGGGGACACTAACTACTTTCATGATGGATCGTTCCCAGGCGATGGATTTTTGCAGCTGCTGAATGCAGAGCGACAGCTGAGCTGCGCTGCGGACTTCGCAGAGCGCTTTCCGCCACAGCCTCATCCCCGGAGCCAAATCCTCCTCGCCGCTTTGAGGGCACAGAAAACGAGAAAAGAGTCAGCATAATTGTACAGTGGGTCATGCTGTCACATAAAATAACACTGAATATCAACCAACATATAAAAACAGTGCACAGGAAATAAAAACGGTGCAAGAGTGTTTAGTTTTGAGCAGCCAGGGTTAAAGACAAATAGCTTCCACAGTGCTGCAGAAATCCCATGCCTTATAATATGGAATTCATTCTGGAGTGCAAGAATTAGTGCTGAATGTACTTTGACGATCAGGTGACACAGATTATAGTCCGTCACTTTAACCATGTGATGCACCATGCAGAGTTACAAAGCACTTCTATTAATGACACAGCCACCTCATCGGACAATCAGAAAAGCACCATGAGCATGATGCACACAGTGAAAGGTGCAGGATAGCAAGAACAGGGTCCATTGAAGAGGCCCCAGTGAAGCAGAGGAAGCATACTGTGAGGTGAGGTGTCTTCAGAAGGAGTCTGGGATGAACCTACCCTTCACCATCCCCACTACTGGATGGTGCAGGAGCAGGCACAGTGACTGTACCCACATTATCCAGTCTGATCTGAATGGTGGTACTTAAGGGGCTCTTCAGGTACCTTCGCTCAATGTTCTTCTCCAGCTCTGCCAGCCTGGTGACAGCTATATCTAGGGGATTGTTGGGTCGCCGCACCACGCTGCTAGGTGGGTCTTCCTGGCTGGCATCTCTCTGCCCCTTCTTCTCCACAGCTGGGGAAGATAAGGGCTTGTGCTCATGGTACACCAGATCTTCCCTCTCCGACTGGGGCTCAGGGTGAATCCAGCCCTGGAACAGAGAGAAAGACATAAGTCAACTATGGCACACTTCTTTGATGTCACAGTAATTCAAATCCACACAGTCTGATGACAATGTGCTGAAAATTCATAAAATGAAAATGGAAAACTCAAATGCTGATCAGAAACAGAACACTTCAGTTCCTGTACCTTGACCTGCAGGCTGGCAGAGGTGACTTTCCTCTCCAGGTCCTCTACCTGCTGCAGCAGGCTGATGTCTGCCTCCATGGCCTGCTCCTCAATGCACCAGCTCTCTACTGTCACCTCATTCACCTGCTGCTCCTCCAGCTCTGCCACGTCAATCACTGTCACTATACACACATAAAATCACAGTAGACTATATGATACCCTGCAGTTTGGAAGCAATCTTGAGATCTTGTATATTTCATTCTATTAGGCAATAATTAAACGATAATTAAATGCCAGAATGCATGATTCAGTCAAAAACATATTTGAAATATCAAGCATGTCAAGTATTTTATGCAAGGTACCATTCATTTTTTTACAAGAAGGCTATGCACCATATCACAAATACAAAGATGCAAAGAAAATACTTGTGTATGCTTCTTCAGTTGCTGAATTTCTACAAAACCCTAGTAGCTGAGTCTTGACTTAAAAAGAGCAGAGGAAATGTGGACCTACCATCTTTGCTCTTGGCACAGGACTGGGCCATGTACTCCATATGTTTCTGGATCTGTTTCTGTAGGACCTTCTCTCTGATGCCTCGGCTGTGGAGGACCTTGACCAGAGTATGCAGTTCCTCCATGTCTGACACTCTCCACCATCCACACAGCATCTCTGCCAATGGACACATTTAAAAATATCACACACTATTCTTCAATGGTATTCAAATGTAGCAACATAGGAAAGCTGCATAATCAAGTGACAGTCTTCACAACATGAACTCCAGTGCTGTCTAGACACTGAATTTCTTTAGTCCGACATATTTCCCTTGTGTGTGCTGGCAGTCTGCCATGCTTACCCTCAGGGATGGGCTGAGGACTGGGGTAGTCCTGGGTCTTGGCCACCTCCACAGCAGGGAATGAGGCACAGGCGGGCTTCTCACTAGGGGGCTCTGGGGTCTCACTCTTGCCGATGGAGCTGCTATTCGCCAGGAAGGGGTTGCTGTTCCTGTTCCCGTTACCCTCAGCATGCTGGTAGGCCAGATCCAACATGGACGGTAGAGGACTGCCAGGGAAGGGCAGGTTGGGGTTCATCACAGCACTGGACCAGCCACAGAATGGCAGCGCCATCTGATGAACACCAGACTTCCCTTGCTGAGTGGAAGAATTCACAACACTGTGAACTATTTCAAGACAAAACTTTTTTCTACACTTACAAATGACGCATAATGTAATAGGTGCAACAAAGCTTAAACTCTTATGCATACGATATGACCAAATTGGGCATGTAATTTGGTTAGGTCTACATGTCAGTGTTGTTAAATAGCACAGCACAATCCTACATGTTGGCAAATGAGATGGAGATGTTATCTACCAACCTGAAGAGCAGACAACTGCAGGTTATTGATCCCAGCAGGACTGCTGGAGCTGGCTGTGGTTGGAGGATTGGGGGAGAGGGAGGAGGGCGACTTGGGCCTGATGGACTGTGGAGATGAGGAGGAGGCCGGAGGGGTGGAGCCAGAAGTGATGGAGGACTCATCGCAAGGAGAGCGAGGCAGTAGGCTAAACCACTGCCCGCTTTTCTCTGTCAGCACCCTGGAGAGCTGGTCGTTCTGGAGGGTGAGCTGTGGGCTGCAGGTCATCCAGGGGCTGCTGCTGAGGTAGGGGGCACCAAGCAGAGACGGCACTGAAGCATCTGTTTTAGCTACCGCTCCCAGCTGAGAGGAGGCAGGTGAGGGGCTGCAGGACGGTCCTGGCTGAGGGTAGGAGGGACAAGACGCAGTGGTGGGGACTTTGGTGGTACAACTGTTCTGACTGTTGGGAGAGTTGCTGTCTGAGTCCGGGGACATCTTGGCTACCTCGAGCAGTTTGCTGAGCTTGGAAAAGGAGCCAGGTTTCTGAAGGAAGAGGTTGAGGGTGTCTTTGCCCTGCTGGCTCTCTGGTGTGGCTGAGTCTCGGTCCGTGCTCTGTGCTGGGCTGGAGACCGCTGGTTTCTCCTCCTCCTCCAGGTGCTCCTCTTTTACCTTGATCACTTGAGCAGTCCTCTGTCGTTTTCTCTCCTTCTCTAGCTCCTCACAACCTGAGAGACACAAGAATTAACATCGGCAAACATATCCCAAATTTAGCTAATATTTTACCTGTACATGCGGAATGAAAGAGACAAGTGCACAAAAACAAAATAAAAAAACTGTCTAATTCAGCTGATTTTTTTAATCTGTACACACAGAACAAGGGAGAAACTGAATTTTAAGATGTACTGCAACAAGTAAGTTTGAGCTCACACCTTCGCCACTCTCCACACCTTCAACAAAGATGCCACCGCACTGCGGCAGCACCCAGTAGCGCCTCTTGTAACGGTCTTGGCCAAGCATCATGGAGCGGAGTGAGTGGGATGACTCAAACAGCTTTCGTCTGATCTGACTTTGTTGCTGGAGAGACAGAAAATACAAGAACTTGAATTATGGTGTCTCACATTCACTGATAAGGGGAAACTGGGGAAAAATCTGTCTTATTAGATTTAATTACCCTGTATGATTTCTCTATTTGTTTCTCCAGCTCCTCCACACTGGCTGTGTGGTCGCTGTCATCCTGGAGGAAGCAAAAACCCATTAGTGTGAGGCCAGTGATCAAGCTGACATTTCATATAAAAACACAGATTTAGTCATGGCATCGTGAAATGGATTCCACTCGCACTAACCTCCTCCTCGCAGATTTCTACTTTCTTCCCTTTCTTTCCCCCTCCTTCCTCCTCCTCTTCATCATCGTCATCCCTGTCCTCGCTGTCTTCATCTTCATCCTCCTCCTCCTCACTGTCCCCTTCTTTCCTCTTGCGTTTGCGTCCAGCAGTAGGTGTGCCCAGGGTTTGGCTGTCTTCTCCTCCTATACTGCTGTCTCTCTTCCCTGTCTTCTTTGCATGGATGCTCCTCAGTCTTTGAAAACAAAAATAGACAGTGGAGAAAATGGAGTCAGCACTTATGGTACACTATACTTCTAAATGTGTTGAATTCTGGATCAGGTTCTACATTAAATTTCTAATTCCTCCACAAACTTAATAAACATACCTTATCTACAGAAAAAAAAAACTATTTGTGGTTTGCCTCGCCACAGAGTAATTGAAGAAGTCTGATTGGATGAGGCAAATTGCTTCGAAATGCTCTCATGATATTAGTTTTTTTTTTTTTAGTATTAGATGATCTCTATACTCACTTGCGAAGTTTTCCTTCAACAACCCACTTGTCCTTTCTTAGGTTGGTCATATGATCTATGTTTTTGTCAATCTCGCTGCAAAGAAACAGTCAAATTAAATACAGTTAGTTATGCAAGAATACTGAAACTGACGCTTCTGTGACCTCTATGCATAATAAGTGTGTGGCATACACACTGCGAGGTATACCAGATGTGTTTCAGTGCTTTAGTGGTACTCATGAAAAATGTATGACATGTAGTTTGATGCAACACGGTGAAATTGTCCATCAGAACACAACTTGTCCTATTCCTTTTGATACTTGTGTTAGTACATTAAAAATTTAAGCTCCGATGAATAAAACAAGACAGTACTGTCCATTCTAAACCATAAAAGTGAAACTGCTTCCATCAGGCAACTAAGGAACACTTGTTTATGGAGTGCATTGAATAATATTCACAAGCCAACAATGATTTATCTAACACAAGCCTCGTGAAATTGACCAAAGCCTCTTACCGATCAGGATTTATTTGAGTGGTGCTAGGAATCAAGCTTTCTATGAATGATACATTAACATGCCCTCCTTAATAAAATGTGAATCACTTTGCTAGTGTGCACAGTCAAACATAAGTATCAGAAAGAGGCAAAACTGGGCATGTGTCCCTCACCTGACCACAGCCTTACTGCAGCAGAGCTCATTGACCAGGAAGGCCAGTATGGAGGCCTTCTGGGAAGGAGTGTGGGCCTGGAAGGCCTTAGTCTTCATACTGAGTGCCAGCTCAGCCAGCTCTGTCTGCTCACAGTGAGCCTCCATGTAGATCTGCAGGATCTCAGACACATTGTCTCTGTTGATTTCCACATTAGCCAAGTGATCCCCCAAGGTGGTCTTGGTCTGAGAGATAGAATATTTCAAGAAAGAGTTGTCAGACAAATGTAAATGTAAGTGATGTTTTAACGTCCTTTTTGCATGGATAGTTTAACCTCAGAGCAGAGGTGACAGGCATCATAAGAAAACATGAGTGACAGTAACAGTGGGAGTTGGGTGGAACACGGTCCTTTCAGGGATGAGTCTCTTCCTAAATGTTGTACAGTACACGGCTCCATAATAAGAGGCTGTCAGCCGGGTTCCTTCAAGAGAATAATGGAAAGTCACATAAAGGCGTGACTAAGCCCTACAGAATAGCATGGAGAAATGGCTTTGGGGATGAATTAAAATTCCTGGTTTAAACTGTAGACGTGTATTAAGAGCTCTAAACACTGATACCCTCCAAAACAGATAAGCCCCTTCATTTAGCTGCACAGAGCCCAAGTATTGATAACAACCTGCTGTACTTGTGTGTTCAGATAGGAGGACTGAGGTCAGAGAGCACACTGAGAGTAGTTTTAAGTTCACAGGACTTACTATTAACTACATACTACTTGTGCAGTAAAAAACAAAAAAACAATGCAACTATGCTCATGACCAGACATCCTCCTTCATGCATTTCTTCTGCATTACTATGTCCTGCATTGCTGTGTGTGTGTGTGTATTACTTAATGTATCCATATCACTGCAGTGACTGACTCTCACCCTGTGTCCTGGAGGGAGACCAGGATCACACACAGCTGAGGATAGCATGCGCACCAGCAGGTCCTGCACCTGGCCCATACTGTCCCCGATGTTGAGCAGCCCTTCTTGCAGCCTGCTTAGGTCGGGCACATGGGCGCTCACGTCAAACCCCAGCACCTTGCCGAAGCTGCGCAGGAACTGCAGCACCATCAGGCAGTCGGAGAAGGTGCTTCCTGGTAAGACCAGGCCATGGATACAAGACAGCTCTGGAATGGGCTGGAGAGAAATACAAACTGGAATTAAAAAGCTAAATGCAGGCCCAACAATTTTACATTTATTGTCTATCAATAGTTTGCACCTTTTGACTGAATTCCAAGATTCTTAAAGAAATAGATTGTGAGGACGTATTGTAACAGAGCCCTCTTACATTTTTATAATACCTTCAAATACATTGTGAGGCGTACAGTGAGATACGTGTGTTTCATATGCAACAGATAAACAGATTAGGTTTCTTGGGGGATTTGACATATAGGTACTTTAAATCACATTACAGCTTGTACAGTCATGTGACCTATAGTAATGGCTGCAGAAGAGGTTTCCTCCTCTTAGAAATGGGAAATGTTGTGGGTACATGTCTATAATTCTCTCTGATAAGACACTATGAGAAAGTATGTGGTGCTATGACATCAGTAGCCACTTGATGGCAGTCTTTTAACCTGTACCTGCTTTTCCTTTTAATCAGGATGCTTTCCGTGATATGAAGTGTGCATTTTGGTGGTACTGATACAAAAGCAATGAAATCATAGATCTGTCATAACCACCTGTAATCTTAATACCAAGATTCTATAGCAATTATAGTGTAAGATGAACAACACATGCCTATAACACCCCCAATTCCTCACAATATGTGAATACCTTATGATCTGCTAAGCACATGTCTTCATTTGGCTTCTTTAGCTCCTTGGCCATTTCCAGCTCCAGTCTTTTAAGCTCCAATTTCCTCTCCTTATTCAACCGTTTCTCATCTTTCTTCTCTTGCTTCAGCCGTTCTTTCTCCTATAGCCAAGTTAAAACCATGTTATCAGTGTGGACTGCTGCAGATTATTGTTTTAAGGACTACATCTTTTTGATGAAGTATTATGCATTCTTATAAATTGCTGCACTTTCGCAGAAAATTGCCTAGGGGTTATTCTCAGTTTTATTCACATTTTCTATAGATACAATAAAGTTTAATAGAGAGTATGAGGAGAAAGTGACCAGCTCAAAAGAGGAGTATATGAATCAGGAATTACGCACCTCTGCCTTCTTACGGGCCTCCATAGCCTTCATCAGCATCATGTGCTGCCTGCGTCTCTCCCTCTCCTGGTGAAGCACAGAAACACAGTTACAGACTGTTTGAAAAGAGTCACAGATGTAACACACAGTAAGCACAGCTCACTATGACATGCACAGTAGGAATAGAAACACAGATCACAATTTATCACACATACAGTACTATACCACCAAAATGGTTAACACTGTACTGTAGTTAAAGTGTAGAGACATACAATATAATTGAACCAAATGCAATACAATGACAAGTGAAAAGCAAAATGGCAAAGCATAACGTATAAGAGCAGTGTCTTATGCACATAGCATTAGCTCAAAGTTAGAATAAGCCTTTAATCTGAGCATGTTGGCAATAAGCAAAAGCTGGTATACACCAAGACGTTTAGCACTATTAGCAACAGGTATTGTAAGGTGTTACAGAAATAAGCAAAAAGCTGATTTAATTTGTAATAAGTTGATGAACAGCCTCTTATGAACTTCACAACTTACTGGAGATTATTTTTAAATGATTCTATACATAATAAGCCTGCTTTATTTATTTATTGTAGAAACTATTCTGTAGAGTTCCAAACTGCCTCTCATGTTTTTCATAACGTCAGTGAGAGAAATCACAATATTATACTATCATAAGGCTTTAAATCTCAAATAAGAGCAATTATCAAATCAAAATATTATTTATGTGTCCCTTAACTCAGTGATGTAAATTAATGGCAATAAACAAGCTACATATTGATTTTATTTTTCAGGCTGTACAATGGAAGTGAAACTGGCTCACAAACTGTAAACCAAATTGATTATAAGCACCTAAATTAGATCAATCCAAAACAAAAACGATGCAATGGATGGTTGGTGTTCTTTTGGGCTAAGAGAGTACTATACACTACACCCTGTAATGATTTCTGTGCAGTCAAGGCATTTTTGATCATTTTAGGCAGATAATGGATGTGTTTTCTCGGGGAGACAAATGGCACAGACATATGCAATGCACTGTTCTGGAAAAGCCATGCAGAAGAATGTAGTATGACCACAGCCAACGCTACAATTTATGCGTTACTATGATGGCAACCATTTATCACAACGAGCTCACAATACAGTGTTAGATGTACAGAAACAAACATACCCATACCATATCTAGTCTATGCCTCTCCAACTCCTGGCAGAAAGAGTTGGCAAAGTATTATGGAATAGAAAATCACACATGAAAACCACGTTTGCAAGAACCTGCTGACCTAAAGTAGGCCTAATGCATATTGTAAGCTAGAGCCTTCAGAAACAAAACACCCCCAAGAACCCCAGAGGATAATTTGACAGATTATTTGACAGGAAATAATGAAGCAGTTATTCTATTAGGCTATAACAGGTTATGATTAAAAACGTATGGAGAAAGTGCTGCAGTGGCTAATCAAACAAGAGAAGAAGGTGCTCTTTGTTGGAGGAATGAAACAGTCATAGTAATGTGACAGACTTGAGCCAAGGCAACTTTTAATTGTTCTATAATGAACTAGCAATGAAGACCAGCAGGCCTCAGCATGTTAGTGAGAATTTTTAATTGTTCTATTATGAACTAGCCATTTAATAAAGGCTTTTTAATCTTTTACTAAGAAGAGGTGCCTTGGCTCAAGTCTGATGGATTACTAACAAGTTATGATTGTTAGAACCCATCACTAAAAAAATTCAAGTTAAATGAGTTTAGCATCATGTGGTCTAGGAGAGCGATACCTACTTGGTGCTTCAGTACAACGGCTTGCTGTCTTCGTATCTCCTTCTCCTTTAGAAAAAAGATGAACTCAATTAGAAAGCAAAACATTTTAACATTTCCAGTTTTCACCATATAAAAAGCTGACACAAACAAATTGGCTTCTTCTTATTCAGCAGCAGATTGCTAAAATCCCACTATTCTGAATGACAAGCACATAGTCTGAGCAGGTTTCAAGTTAATGTAAAAATGGAAATGCCCTCATCATTTTATAGATACACGTAGAATGGAGGAGGAAGATGCACCTTTTTTTTATGACACTGATTAACATGGAAAAGGTCTGCTCTAGGTGCCAAGGAAATTCTCCTTAGCACTGAGAAGCAGCACCCTGCAGCAAGGAGCATTTCATTACATTCACCTAAATAAGGCAATGGGAGGCAAGGAAGAGGTTCAGAGTCAGGGGCACACAGGACATTCATGGTAGCTGACTGGGAGTGGGTTTTCTTATGTGAGGTTCAGTAGGCAACAGTGGCCACAACAATCACAGTTAGTTCTTAAAGCACATCTAACTAACCTTGTTTCGTTTCTCAGCCTCCAATATTTTGGCATTGGCTGCTTCTTCCTTCTTTTTCCTTTTCGCCTGTGCATGCAAAACAGGTCTTCAGGTCATGCAACAGAAGCGCTGGACAGATTTTATATATCTCATTCAAAACCACATACACCCCATTATTTAAAGCCTAGACGAGCTTTACAAACACACACATCTACAAACCGTTCATACAAAAGCTTGCAATGGAAAAATATTCAACTCTGGGAACAATGTTTGATTTTCTGATTAATTGCAATCACTTGAGATAATTTTCTTAATTAAAATACACAGATGAGAAGGATAAAGGACCTGGAAAAAAACATCCATAAATATAATAAAGTGGGCTTTGTATCAAAAATTGTTCAAAAGATAGTTGATGCTGTCAATGACAAAGATTCCACAGAAAGCAAAATAGAGCCAGTGGCTTAATGGTAATGTCAAACATAACATATTGCAATCTTAAGCAATGAGATAATTATTTCCTCCCATTAACACTAAAAAGACAAAATGGCTATAGTTCTTATGAAATACCAGCAGGCAGTCAGAATAAATTAAGCAAAATTTCTATCAGTAATTATAGCCCCAGTGAAATCCTGTTAAGAGCCGCTTGCCAAGCGTGTCAACTGAAATTTGATTTATAAAGCTAAAATACTTCAGAGCTTCTATTAGTGAGGGCATAGAAAATAGCTATTTCACCTACCCATAGTAAACTCTGGGCCACCTCTGACTTAATGATAATATTCTGACTGTTAAACTCCACCATGGTCTGAGGAGATTTTCATATTCAATGGCACTTTTGCAAAAAACCAATTAAGCATTAGTCACATGTAGTCACCAGACGCAACTAAAAGTGGAACCACATAATTTAGGAATAGCCTTTGGTTGGGTTTTTTGAAAAATCCTATCAACAGCAGAAAGGAAGTGTTTTAGAATGTTTCTGCAATAACTTTCAGGACCAACCTCCAGAATTTGCTGTGCACGGAGTTCTTTCTCCATACGAATTTGCTGAATGCGCTTGATCTTCTCCTGGTAAAAGGATGAGGGCAAGATCAAATGAATTAACTTTTAAGTCATGCATGTTATAGAGCAGAGAGTGCGGGTGTCTCTGGTGGTGGTGGGGGGGTGAAGAAATACTGTGCTTCTATGCAGATGAGAAAGGTGCAGCATCTTTAAGGATAGCAACTGCCTCTTAGAATTTCAAACCAATTGAACTGTGCTTAAGGCCTTTTCACCCAGGAGTGTACAAACCTTGAATATCATTGCTTTGTTGACACCATCATATATATATATAAAAAAAACAGTATCACCTGATGCGGACAGTCGAGGAGCTTTTGACACAACATGAAACAAAGCACACAAAGAGAAATCCTTACTTGCTGTTTAAGAATCTTCATCTGCTCTTTCTTTTTCCGCCTCTCTTCTGCAGCCATTATTGCTGGAAGACACAAACAAATTAGGCTTGTGCGCAGTGTATGATCTGGGGT